>OU383773.1:80114799-80162299 GCA_910950805.1 Acrocephalus scirpaceus scirpaceus | reverse complement strand
GGGTGTGAAGGGGGGAAAGGGGGGCGAGGGGGAAAGGCCGTCCGAGCTGAGAGCGACTGGGGCGGCCCGTGGGGCTGCCGGCGATGCCGGGGCGCAGAGCCCGGCCAGCCCCGGCCGGGGAGGTGACCCGAGCCGAGCCGTGGCGGGCGGCAGGCCTCGTTTCCTTCCCGGCCGGGCTGGCGAACACCAGGAGTTAAGTGCCTGGAAACCAGCGTAGTTTCATAGTTAGAAAGCAGGAGCGGGGTCTGCTTTTATGGACTTGCACAGGAGGACCTGGCAAAAAACTGCGCTCCCTTCCCTTGAAACAACTCTTTCCAGGAGTTCCCCTTTCAAAGTCTTCTTGTTGACTTCAGTGAGCTTTAGAGCAGGCTTCAATTCTTTTTTCTTTTCTTTTTATTTTTCTTTTTTTTTTTTTTTTAACTCTCCAGATACTTTAGAAAGGAATAAAGGGTGCCTTGAATTTACTGCTTTACCTGCTGCTGCCGACTGTATCTAGTCTACCGAAGTTTGTGCAGTTCAGTGGTGCTTTTGTTTGGCATCTTGTGAAGAACAAACGAGCCGCTCTTCCCTTTACCTTTTAAAAATGATACCACAATGAAAGTTCTGTTACTTGGGCGCACGCTTATATTCCAAGCTTCCCAGGGAGGATTTATTTATGTGCACATAAGAGTTTTAGAGCCAGTAGGAGAGCAACCAATTAGCTATATTTGCAAAAAGATGCAGGAAAACTTTAACTGAGGGGTAGTCCTAGACCTCCAAGTATTTAAGTGCAAAGGAAGAAAGGTTCAGAATTAATTGGCAACTAGAGGAAATTGTTCTCCTGTTAGGCATTGGGCATGTTTCACTCGTGGTGATTTGTTACATGTGTTACAGAGAGAAGTTTTGTTTCAAATACCTTCCTGTAAACATCACACTTAATTTAAAACAAAAGATACAGCTTCCATTTTATGTGGAGGTATGGGCTTTGCCTTTCTTATGCACCAGTTGCCTGAGAATACCTAAAATGAGAAAACAGCAACATTGTATGTTTCAGATGGAGTAGCTTGGATTTGCTGACAATAAACTACTGACTTGAGAAAACCACTTAATGTTCAGGAAGGAGATGATAGAGATTTCTTTGCAGAGTCTTTTTTACTATTTTTCAACTAAAACCAGACAGTAAATCAATCATCATCTGTAATTATTGCTGCAGTAATTACCTTTGGGGAGTAGGTTATCATTCTTGGTGGCCTTTGTTCAAGTATATCTTTCATTTTCCCTGTTTTATTTTTCTTGAATCATGTCAGTTTCTGAGTGGATTAATAGTATTCTGAAAGCAGTCCGATTGTCAGATTCCTGAAAGGGCTAATAATGCGATTCATCAGAGGAGCTGAAAGATGCTTGCATAGACTAGCACTTAAATTCATGGATAAGAGTTTGCCCATCAATTATTACATCTTCATTTTTAGTGAACAAACAAAAGCTGTAAGTAACATTGCAAGGAGAATTTCAACTGTACCTCCAATGCAGCACTTATTTAAATTCCTGATTTCTTAAGTGTTACTGATTTAGTCAGTACAAAATGTAGTTCTACAGATAAAAATAAACAGTATTTTAAATAGCTTATTTGAAAAACTATTCTTTGAATGTATGTAAATGAGTTATTTAAACTCATGAGCGCTGTTTTACATCTAAATAAAATATGGAGTTACACATTACATTTCCAATTTGTCATGTACTTAGCAACCCTTTCTGGAAGAAGATATAAGAGTTATTTTTGATATGTCTGTCACTTTTGATAACTTAATTTGAAACTTATATCTTAGGGGAATACTGATACAAGGCAGGTAAATACATTAAAACAAAATGACAATTGAGTTTTTCATATTGAATGCATGAAAGTAATGTTAATCTGAAAAGGTGGGTGTTAAGAACTAGCTAATGACTAAATTTCTTATATTTCTTGAAAATACAGGTTTTTTTTCAATTACCCTGCTTTCTGTTTACATTCCTTTTATATTTATTTCTCTCTATCCTTTCTCTTTTTTTTTTTCCTCATTTTCCCTGTTTTGATTTCTTGCCAACTTTGATCTGACTGTCCCCCAGCACTTGGTGAAGCTTGCATCTCAGGCTTGGACCTAAGAAAGAAAATAGGCATGGCTAACATTAGATAAGCCCCTTATAATTTAAGAATAATAAAATCTTCTTTCTGCCAAAAAAAAAAGATTTAATTATTTTCCGTGACAAATACTGTCTCTTAAAAATACACTGCAGGTTTGTGGCAAAAAAAAAAAAAAAAAAAAGAGTCTCAAAAGGAGAGTAAATGACAACTTTCTGAAAAACTGTAATTTGAATATCTTTTTTTTTTACTTTAGGAAGGAGGAATTAAAGTTCAGCTGTCGGGTATTTTAAGGCAGGGGAAGGATCAGTTGCATCAAACTCATCAGTCCTGACCTATATTTCATTCTACTGATTAATTTATCCCATTTCCTTGGCTAGTTTCTGGAAAAAAAAATCTATTAAGTATCATTGACCCGATCAAAATCACCTAATACGTTTGGTGAGGAAGTGAGGGAGGATAGCTGGAGAAAAGCAGGTGGGGAAAGAGAAGTCAGAGATATGATACTCGTGTACAAACCCCAAAAGAGGCACTGAGCAAATGAAGGGTATCAAAGAAGGGCAATTGTTATGACTCCTTACACTCCTCAACATCCAGGGGCAGAGCCATTCCCTAAGTAAAACTATGGTAGAGACCCCTGTGATGAGAAAGCAAGGGAGGGGGGCAGAGCAGCTTCTTTTTATCTTGTTTAACTTGGCCATTATGAGTTGAGAAACCTTTTTTTTGTGACTTGGCATGCTTTGGAGATATCACACTTGGGTTACTGACTGCCTACCCCCCTCCTTCCTTTCTGGTTTATGGGGTTTTACTTTTAGGAGGGCTTGAGGTTTTTTTTCTTTGCTCTTACTACCGGCTTTTGATGAGAAAGTTTGTTTAGGAAAAAGTTACAAAAATACAGTCACTTGCAAAGAAAACTAGGTATTCTTTCTACAAAACTGAATGCAAATGTAGTTCTACTAAATGTTAAAAACAGGTTTCTCTAAGCTAAAGCCAGGTAATATTCATTACTATGTTCAAAGTCACCCATGAAAATCACTGAAATGGTACTTGTTAGATAAGCTATCGCAAGGAAACTAGTACAGCTCCGCATGTTTAATAGAAGTGCTGATCTCTGATTTCTTTTTGTGGGAAAATACCCCAAGCAACCTGTGGTTTTACTTCAAAGTAAATTTTTACTCAATGCTATTTTGTGTTCTTCGTGCAGAAATAAAATTACTAAATGTTAGTTCCTAGAAAGATGAGCAGGATGCATTTCTCAGTTGTATTTTACATACCCATGCTTTGGTTAAAGAAGGCTTGTATCTTGAAATATATTGCCAAGCCCAGAATGTCTCCCTGTTTTTGAGAAAACCTAGGTAATCTTTCCATCCTGAATGAATTTACAACTGCAGCTCAATTCATGCAGAGTATCAGTGGACTGAGCAAATGTATCTGTGTTTTAATGGGACCTGTTTCCTCAGCATAGATTCCAAGGGAAAGGATGCTTCTCATGCAGAGGTGCAGGTTATGTGGTGTAGTAGTACCAAGGAAGGTAGAATAGTAATGGAGTAAAAGAGAAATGTTACTGACCAGCAGCATTAGTTCAGAGAGAATTTGGCATTCAGATCCCCTTCCAACAGTAGCCTTTACATTTCTCTGTATCTGTCAACTGTTTGAATGTTTGTTTGCAGCCCCAGCACTCTCTGGCTTCCAAATTGCATGGGCTAGACTCAAAAGTCATGAGTTTGTCTGCTGATTAGACTATAATCAATCCAGAATAAACAAAACCAGCAATTAGTATTGGCATTATTTCTGTGAACTTGACTTAAAGTTTCAGTAGTATTGGTCCAAAGAACTTTTTCTGAACGGGCTGTTTTCAGGAACTGTGTTATTTTGGCATCATCATTTTATAGGGAGGGAACAAAAAATTCATGAGATTCCATTTGGCCTGAAAAACAAAAACATCTGTTTGATGCATGAGTAAATTGCTGGCTTCTATTTGGCTATCCAAAAAAGGGCAAAAATTAAGATACCAAACATAAAAGAGTACGTGAAAAAAAAAAAAAAAAGAAATTACGAAGAGGATTTAAGATTAGCATCTTTTTATAATGCAGGCTATTTATAGTGTTCTCTTTTGGACTTGCCAAAACATGCCTTTATGTATTAAAAAAATCTGTACTAACAAAAACATCCCTAACTTTTAGTAATATTCATTGACTTTGGCAATGCATAGTGATATTGATGGTCTTGTTTAGCTGCAGGATTACAGTAATGCTGCCCAGTCATTTCTGGGGCCAGCATGAGTAATATTGACCATCATTGTCTGCTGCTTGGGGTTGGGCACTATTAGAAGTGAACATCTAAACAGTTACTGGTTGTACTGCTAGCTTCCACAAAAATGAAATCTTGTGACAAAGATAATATTAAGAGGTTTAGTAAGGCTGCTGATGTGTTTGGATTGGTTTGATTTTGTTTGCCTGAGTTGCTGTTAACTTGTGTAACAAGGGAAGCTGTCAGTATGGAGTCACTTATCTAACATGTGTAGGATAACATTATCCACCATGATCTAAGATCTCTTGAAAGGCTTTATGTTGCTCTATAATTCATTCTGTCTAATTTACAGCTGGTTTAATAGCTCTCAATTCTTTGTTCTGAAACACAATTCAGTATTTTCAAACTTGTACATTTTGAAAAAAAATCTTCCTTTTGAATAACTATGCACAAGCAAAATATCCAGAAAAACTGTCAACATTTTATTTAGACCATATGGATTCAGTATTTTTTTCTGCAAAAAAATTAAAATAAGGTATTTGGAGGTGGGTTTTTTTTTTTAGATTGGTTAAAATACAGTATAAGTTCTGATACCCTAAGAAAACCTCCTAGAATCTTTTCCTAGCCATATTTTACAATTTCCTTTGATTTCTACAGGGCTACCTGAGCTCAGAATCAGTCCCAGTTGGGGGTTGGGAAAATGCGTTATTTCACTTAAATCAAAACTGTGGCATATATATGTACATATATATAAATATTTCCCTGAAGGGACAACACACAGATCTACAAATAATTTGGCCTGTTTTATTTGGTGCTGTGATAATGTACATGTCTGTTTTCAAATACATTTTGCAGAGTGTTACTACAAAGCATTAAAGTTTTCCAGTTGCTGTCTTTATAAAAGTTGGACAGCACAAGAGAGGCTTTTAAATACTTTTAAATCATAATGTAACATTTGGCATAGGACTCTGACAAAAGATGGATGTGCAAAGACCAAAAGAGGTGGTGAGGTTTGTTTTTCTTTTAAAATTAGACAACTTGGGTTCTATTTCACCTCAAGTATGAGTAATTATGCTAGTTTAGCAATTATTAGAGATGAAAGAAATTCTGTTAGATATGAGTCTCCTAAACTTCAGTAGCTTTAGTTTTAGCCAGGATAATGATCAAGGAGTAGTTAGCCATATGCCTAGGGACTATGCTGTAGCAAAAAAGATAGGGCTGATCTTGGGGGTATCCTTATTACAACGTGTTATAATTAACATTTTCATTCAGCCCTCCTACTTTCCAAAAAAAATCTGCTTTATTTTTTTCTGCGCACACATTTTTAAGACTGCACAAAATTGCTCTCTTCCAATGAATTTTTGAACCAGGACAGTTGTCTTCCATATTGAGAATATTAGTTAACACTGGTCATGTTTTTTTCCCCTGATTTCATGTTCCTTTAGTTTCAGAAACATTTTTTTCCACTGCGTAATTATTAAGAAAAAATATGTAGAAGATTTTTTTTCCCCCTCCTTTTTAGGATTTAGTCTAGGTTATACCTGCCCTTCTGGATTGTGCATGTTTGGGTTTTAGATTTTTCTTTAGCTAGGGTGATGCTGTGCATACCATACTGCAACTGTTCTTTGTACAGTTGAATCCATAGAATGTGTACTCAAAACAGTTGTAGGGTTGTTACTTACCAATTCTGCACAATTGAAGTCGAATGAAGTTTTAGAAATTTTGGGGGCTTGTTTTCATTTTGGTCCCCCTCCTTTTTTTTTTTTTTTTTTTTTTTTTTGTGTCATGGGGGTAAGGCAGAGGGGTGTTTTTTCAGTGAGTGATTCGTCTGATACTTTCACTTTTAAATGTAGGTGCAATTAGGTGCAATTCTGCTTTGGAAGAGTAGGAATTCTAGTCCTTCAAGATTTCTTAAAGTCATCTATGTATCTATCTATCTATCTATCTATCTATCTATCTATCTATCTATCTCAGTATAGCGACACTCCTCCCCTTCTTTATTTAATGTGATATGGGCTTACTGTAGTTCTTGAAAAATACAATATCAGTTACTAGCTAGCCTTCTTACAAATTTGGCAGTGCTAGTTCTTAGTTAGACAGCTGGCTGAAGCAGAACACCTTTTTGTCCTGAGGAAAAATGGATGGGATGTTGATAGTGACGATTCTCAGTGTTTTCCTTCTGCCCCAAACCCGATTTTTTGAAAGCATATTCTCTCATGCAAAGGCAGTAACCTGGAGCATGAATTTTGTCCTTAACTAACATGAATGCAAAACCACTCTCCAGTTTCTCATAGAGATGCTCAGTGTTCCACACAAATGTGAAAAAGCTAGAGCAGTTCTATGTCTAAATGTACTGGTTGGCTGTAAAATAGATGGCTTTTGTGTACAGTCCTTGAGACCTGTTGTACCCTTACTATTTTTATGTTGTCTTTTGCTGGAAAAATATATTTCAAACAATGAATTCCTTGATAATTGATTTTGTAGTTTCATTTTTCAGTTCACTCTTTTGGTAACATATCAAGTTCAACTTCCATTATTGATTCATTCACGATTTGAAAGAAGCTTTAAAAACAAAAATAAAATACCTGCTCTGTTTCTGGACTGGGTGATGTGATGTAGTGAGGCAGTGTCCTTGGGAAGACCAGGCTATGCTTTGATCAACAAAAACTTTCTCTGGCACTGAATTATGATGGCTGGGGTTTTTTTCCAGACAGAGTCAAGTGACTTTCTAACTTTTGACAGTGGCAGTAGGAAGGAGGAGGGGGTGGGGAAGTTAATTATTTTCCACCTCCAAAGAATACAATTGTGAGGAAGGAACTTTCTGATTCACTGGTTCCAAGACAACAGGATGTCAAGATCCATGCCTGATGTAACATTTTCACTCTGAAGATGGGAGGAGGAAATGGGTTTGTATTGGTCTCTGCATGCAACCACTGACTGGGAAGGGATTGTGTTACGTGACTTAAAAAGAGCTAGAGCACAGGAAGATATTTGGATTGCAATTTCTGGTGAATCTGTTGAGTAAGAGATTTCCTTGTCAGATGCAAATATAAATCAATGAAGAAAGGTGAGAAATCTTTAAGGTTAGGTAAAAAAAAAAAAAAAAGGGGGGGGGTGGGAAGGGTATGCATGCTGTAAGATATTTAGTGCTTAGATGTTGCTTAGCTTGTAGTTGCCTAGTGCAATAGTCACCTTGCACCAAACTCTTGGATTCTTTATATAGTTCACAGGTGCTTAGGGATTTATGAATGTTGTTGAGTAGAAATTATTTTAAGGAGACAGTAGGAAAAACTTGGAAATAATAATGTGTCTTAGCTCCTCCCCTATTCTAGATGTGGGCATCTTAGAACAGGGCATCAGGGCATCTCATATCAGTCACTTACCTGACTCAGGTTTTGGAGATAAGGATAAAATTCCTTTCCTCCCAGGCTAGAAAGAATTGAGATGGTTTGCTGCTGCTCTTCCTCTCTCCTTTACTGAAGAGGGAAAAATCTTTGCTCTGCTGGGATGTGAGAGGCAGGAGTTCTGTTTTGTGCTTTGTCTAAAGGTGTTTTATCTGTATCTCACTGGGAGGACATCAGTCATTACATGGCAGCATATTGTGTTATGAGTGTGAGTTGCCCTGTTATTTTTGCCAACGCTGTTCCCCTTTTCAAAAGTCTAATTATTTTTTGGACAAGAGGGTGAGAAAGAGCATGAGACTCAGGGCTCTAATAGCTTGAGTACCATGAAGAAAGAGGGGAGACCTGGGTCTTGGTCTGCCAGGCACTTTCTGTCACTTCTGATGAATTATTTCAGTGCAACTAGAATTGGAGTCCACTTATCCCACTTCCTGTGATGGTGCCCCAACCACAAGGATAAAATATCATGCTAATTCTTCTTGTTTCTAGTTCAGTGAATATTGTAGATGAACTATGGTAGTTTCAATAGCAATGAATGAGTGCACTTCAGGTCTGAGTGTTCTTTGTTAGGAAGCTCACAACATGAGTACAAGTCCTTCTGCTGGAGGAGAAAGTTCAGCTGGTGCCACCCACAACCTGGGTGAGTGATCTAGCCAGTGGATGTGGGCAAGAGGGGAAAAGGAAAATGTATTTCAAACCACATATTTTCTTCCAGTGTTTTATAGCAACCCAGGGAAGGGTATATGAACTCTCAAGAACTGGCCCATAAGACTGCAGCCAAACCCAGGGCAAGCAGGAGAATATTTAATTGCCCACTATCCAGCTGTGGTGGGGCCTCAGTTTGATTTCACCACTGAGAAAGCCTCGATGGTAAAAGCACAGGTGCTGCTTAACCTCAGTGACATCTGAACAGAACTGCTGACAATTTGGATGCAGCATCCCCTCACCAGTTTTTTGTCTTCTAGCTCCTCTGTGGATATAGACCTGATTGCTGTTCTACATGATAGAATCTCATCTAGAGTAGAGCAGAGAGTCTGAGGGATCAAACATTAACTTATAAAACCCTAGTATACAATAGAAGGAGATCTCTGATAAATCAGGGATAATCTCACTTGAAAGGAGGTAGGTGTTTGGTTTGGTTTTTATTGACTCAGATAAATTTATGTCTTTAGGTAATAGAGCTAAAGCATGCATCTGTATTTTGGTTTGGTATTGGAACCAAAGTGTCAGACAGCCCAAAGTCCTCAATTTAAGTGCCCCATTTTAGGCACATAAATAAATTATTTAACTTTCAGAGGCAAGGATCATATACAGTAACTTTTACTGTAAGTCTTCATAGCCCTTCTTTATATCATCTGTCCTCAGAGTTGTGTAATGTTGGTTACTTTGAGGTTCTGGGATCCATACATCAGTTTAATTCCAATTGCTCTCTCTTGCTGAGTCTAGACTTTTGTAGACAGTGTTTAATGAATTTCCTGTTTTCTAAGCACAAGTGAAAATACAGTCTGTATAAGGACCAGGAATTTGTATTTGTCATGTTGAGTAAGAAAGCTGAGGTGATATATAGCTTTAGGATCCTGAGAGGAATTACTCTGAATGTGTTCATGTTAAGTACTGGACTTAGTCATTAGGGTTAAAATTTATCTTAGCCTCCTAACTTCTGTCTTCCCCCAAAATGGACTGGCTGCCCACTGAAATGGAAGTGGAGTATTCAGTCTAAGGCAAGACAGCTGAAAGTCCTGACCCTGGTACTAAGAACTGACTCCCTCTAGTATTGATAATTCTCACTGTGGTCCTCAATTTGATTCTGAGATCTATTATAATCTGGTATGTTGCATGGTAGAGAGTCTTAGGGATGACTGAAATTTACTTGAGGTTTATAAAAAGCTCTAAGATTCTTTGGAGAAAAGTACTTTTTAAAATATAACCTTATTAGTTTAGTTAACAATAGAAATATAAGTGTATTTATACACTCATAAAAAAGGTTTAACCTTTTAAAAGGATGCATGGTTATGGAGGCAAAGTTAGAATTTCAGACAGGATTAATTAATCTATTACCTCAGCTATCCCAAAAAAGGATATCCTTCCTACCCAGCTTTGGGGTTTAGAATTATCCCTCTGCTGCTGGAAAGAGCATCTTCTGCCTTTTCTGCACACAGTGTTATGTAAAACTGGACGTCTTTAGGCTGTCACATTTGGATACTGTCATCCTTGAGATCAAGGGTTGGAAGAATATCCAAAGGATTTCTTAAGCATAATTTCTTTCCACTTAAGTATATTTATTACTTTTATGTTTATGTGCTGCCTAGGAAAATACTTTATTTTAGCATAAGAATAATATTTTCCAACCACTGCAGTTTAATTGGGAACTCCTAATTCAGTCATTCTACAAGAAGAACATTAGAGGAAAAAAAACAAGCTCAGTGTTGGGACAGACTAAAGAGAGGAGTGAAGAATATGAGTGCTATGAGGGACTTTGTCTTCTGGAAAAAGTAAATGTAAGAGGAAAGAATGCTTTATATAACAGGAATCTTTTAAGGAAAATAATTTCCAATGTCAAAGAATATTGTTACAATGCTGGGGGGGAACAGAAATAGGAAAAGGGGTATGTCACAGCACAAAGGAAAGCAAATCAGCCATATAAATATTCATGCATATGATTAATTGGACTTTTGTAAAATTGTGGCTACACACAGAACTGATTTTTAATGGAGTTCTGGAATGTAGATGTTAGAAATGTTAATATGCCAATGC
This sequence comes from Acrocephalus scirpaceus scirpaceus, assembly GCA_910950805.1. Taxonomy (NCBI): domain Eukaryota; kingdom Metazoa; phylum Chordata; class Aves; order Passeriformes; family Sylviidae; genus Acrocephalus; species Acrocephalus scirpaceus. The sequence goes on along the minus strand of OU383773.1, from coordinate 80,151,796 downwards.
ATTTCTCTTTCCAATTCTTCTAACACCAAAGTCATTGGGAGGATATACATTTGACAGTCAAGTTGGTAATCTGCCTAGTAGCTGATAGACATGAGTTGACGCTAGGTGAAGCTGGTCAGAAAACAATACTTTCTTAGTAGTTCTGAACTTTTATGAATGTCAGTTGTCTTAAAGGCCATTATGAAGCATTCTGAAATGCTTGCTGAATTCCAGAAGACACCCACTGAATTGCTGCTCTTATGTGCCGTAGCCAGGTGTGAAATCTTGTGCTGGCATGTGTCAGCCAGAAGGGTTTGAAAGGTGAGTCTTAGACACCAGTGGTACCTAGGGAGAGATGGAAGCTGAGGAAGGTGTAGCCCTAGCAGGTGATTCATTGGCACATGATCCTGAATTTAATTCTTCTCTGTAACTTCTTTAATTTCAATTTTGTATCTTGACTGAACCCTTGCGGAGACATATTTCCACGGCATGTTATTGCAAAGTGGGAAACATCTTCAGAATCCATTGACTTTAATAGAGCTAGAGGATTCTCAATGTCCCCTGCAACTGGCTCTTAAATTTACCTTCTGCTATACGATTAATCTGTCTGCTCATACTTAATATCTACCTGTAGATGGTGGCAGTATGAATGTCCTCTTGGTTTTTATGTGGCCTGAGAAGCAGAGAGATACTTCCCGAAATTACAGTCATTTGTAGATACTGAAATAATGGCACACGTGTTTTATTTCTGTTCTGTCTCAGTAACTCAGTAAATTGTGTATTGATTATGCTAATACAGCTAGTGTCTCTATTACTTGTCTGCAGAAATTATTCAAACATGTAGATTGAAGATGCACTTGGCAAAGTTACCATCCTAAGAAAAAGGCTTTTGTGCAAAGATGGCTTTAAATTGAATTACTAATCATATGCTAATGGAAGTTTATAGATCAAGTATTGAATTGTACAAAATGTAAAGTGCAAGGTAAAAATATGTATTCTAAACTTCCTATCCTGACAGTCTTAGTTGCTACATTAGGTTTATTTTCACATCTCTCAAGAAATATGTTTTATGAAGGGATAAATCAATAGCAATCTATTTTTATAGTTTATTTTGGGATATGTAGCTTCTCTTGCTTTGTTTACCAAGCTGAAGAGAGGCTCAGGCATTTGGGGCAGTTATTTTTTTTTCTTTTTCAAAATTTATTGATCTACCTAGACTAGAAGAAAACAGACTTTTTTCAATTATCTTTTGCTTTTATTTTATTATGGTTTGTAATAGGTCAGAAACCATAAATCTTAGCCAGAGTTCTCCAAAAGGCTTCCCTTTCAGTGAAAGTGTAATTTTCCATATTTCTAATTTTATCCATTTCTTTTCTGTACAAGTTTTTTTCCAGACATCAACCAGAGATGACTTGTGCTCTTCCTTAGGGTTCTAAATCTACAGATTAACTTTTCAGACAAGGGGAATCCTGGTTACTCAGTAGAATATGAATGCGATTTTGCAAGCTAGAAAATCTGTATATATTTTGTAGCAACTTTAGAAAGTAATCTCCCTCCTTTATGGTCCAACCATGAGTCCGATGAACGGACTAAGCAAAAGGGGTGAAATCTTCATTGATCAGCAGGTGTTGCTGTAGAGCAGTCAGGAGCTTAATTCTAAATTTAGGACCTCCTTATCAAAATTCCCACAGGTTTTCCTCATTGGTTGTCCTTGATGGTTCTACTTGATCCGTTGCTTTTAAAAATTTTATTTCTTTTTTTTTTTTTTAATTCTTTCTTTAAAAAGGAATAGTTGATCTTAATTTGTTGACAGTCAGAAACCTAAGCACTAGATGTGCTCTGAACTGAAACCAGGGTTTGCCTTAGACACTGGCTGTCCCAAAGCTGAAACATCTTAACCTTTCACATGGATACAGCTTCAGTTTAGAGATACTTTTTTCTTTTTTTAAGTAAAATTTTAAGAACCGGTATCTATCCAACCCAGAGCTTTTATAACGGGAGATAGAACTGACATGTCGGATTTCTCTCTTCCCGTACTGATATTTTTTAAATTGCTCTCAAGAAGTGTGGTGCCACAGTTCTAGTGATCTAGTCCTTTTTTTAAATTTTATTACTTGGGGTTCCTCTTTTTGCTTCTCAGAAGGTGTCCTGAGAAAATGGGTAATAGGGAATTGATCATTTGTTGTTTTAAGTAATAGATGAGTCAACTGAGAAATATTACTTCAGCTAACAAAACAGGTGACCTGTGGTCATAAACATGTAGTTGTAGGGACAAGGAATATTGTTGCTTTCATGACAACATGTACCTAGAAGTTCTGTTCAGCTGTGACATCACTTTTTCATACTGGATTGATAATGTATTATTCTGCTTTCCTGAGGCCTCTCCTTCACTGGCATTCTGGCTTCATTACACAGAATTCATCTTACCTTATGCTAGGATGTGGTATATAGTATAATGAAGGTGACATCTCTGTGCAATTACATTCCTAAGGTATCAATAATTTTGATGTTTAAATTAATAATAGTGCATACATGCTACACTTTTATTTGCATGTGATCCTTGTTCCTTTTTTAGCTACATGCCATGCTTGTGCTAGAGAAAGGGGTTTGGTTAGCAAAATTTAAATCATCCCTTTGTATAGATTCTGTTTAAAGGTTTTCCTCCTCTGAAAGAAACCAGTGTAGTTAATGTTTAAGAGAGGTTTAACACTGGCTGCATTTCACGCTACCTTTCATAGTCAGCTGAGTTTAACAGTGGCCTGAGAGCTGAAATAGCGCTGAAGTTTTCAGAACCTGATTGTGAAAAGGTGTTAAATGCTAATCGAGAGCTTATCTGATGCTACCAGCTGTAACCTTCTTAATGTAAGGAATACCCTTGCAAGTTGAAGGAAGGAGCTAACTTAATGCAAAGGAAAATGAGATGCTATTTTGTAGGTGACTCGCTAATTCAGTGGGTTTTGTAGAGTAGTTTTCTTTTTCTTTTTACCATATTTCCCCCTAAATATGGTTTTATTTTTCCTGACAAAAATGTCAGTCTAGTTGACTATTATTGGCAAGTCTTTGTGCCATGGTCTGTTGTGATATACTTGTTTCTGTTTTGATTGAGTATCCTTAAAGGGGTGAGCAAGGTTTAGAAAACTGCTATCGACAACGCTGCCTGCTTTTATACTTGTTTTCTTTTTTAAGTGCAATAAAGACATAGTGGTCAGCCTTTGTTGAAAGCAAACCTCAGCTCTCACAGAATTTTCAGATCCCAAAATAGCAGGGAAGTTGTAAAATGTTTGTTTTCACAAGGCATACGCTGTCATGTTTTCATGGTACAAAATTGCATACCTGGAAACAATTTTTAGGCACTATCCATGTTTATTTTTTCCATTTTAGGAGCTAAAAATGTTTAGTGTGCCTCTCAGCCAGCAGTGTGAAGCTGAGTACATTTGACTGTGCGGTCACATCTCAGGAGCAGTGAGAGATTCTGGTACTGCAGCTGGTCACAGTAGACATTGAGGACAGAACAGCAGAAAAAATTAACTCTTTCATTTTGGTTTACACTTAAAAGTGGAGATCTTGTTTATTTCTCAGCAGGTAATCTCTTGGGAATCAGTTATTGAAAAGTTAATGTTTGAAGACCTCAATTCCATCTTGAAATTTTAGAAATGGTAGAGTTCTTAAACTGCTTTTTTGAACTGAGAAGGGACATTTATTACGGTTGAGGATAGCAGATACATCTACAACCTTTAATAAGGCTGATTAGTAGGTAGTGATGATCAAAGTGAGTTTCCTCTTGAGGGATGGAATGAGTAGGCTCATTTTCAGTTTTAGAGCTTGTTCTTAAGTACATTTTTTGGACATACATCAGCAGCTAATGATGGACATAAATAGGGTCAGGATGGGCTGCTGCAGAGGTTTCCCTGGGAATTTTGAGGGGGTCACAATAGATGGTATCTTTTTTTTTTTTTTAATTAATTGTATACTAGTTTTATTCATTATTTTTCTTGCTTTATTAATGGAACTTACTGATCTGTGCTACCTTAGAGAAAAATCTTTCTATTTAGCTTAGTTTGCATTTGACCACGTGTTCCCCAATCTTCCCTCAGCTTTTCATGAGCTTTTCCCACTGCTTTCTTTGTCTGACTGGTTTCCTTCAGCTGTGAGGATGCTGGGATGACTACTTCAGTGTAACAAAGAAAATCGTACAGTATTATCCCAGCTGAGGTACTGGTAACATCGTGGCTGCAATACACAAGTTCAACTCATAAATTAGCTCCAAAAATCATATTTTGTGAAATACTGGACTGACTGCAGGGCTGGGGAAACTTTGATCAGATCTCTGCAGATGGGAAGAGTTTGCTTGCTAGCCACAGCTCTGGGATGCAGATATAGATTGTTTAGAGTCCTTCAGAGATTGTACTTGACTCTTTCTGATATATGCACTGTGTTACAAGTTTCTGGTGTTCTAAGAGTGTTTATGAAAACTGGTGTTTTTTTTCTAGAAACTCAGATTCTAGAAACAACCAGTTGTATGAAGCCTTGGGGTTGGCGGAGGAGGAAAAGAGGTACCTGTGGAGTGTGTATATGTATCTCTTCTTTTGCATATATGTCTAGATTTATATGTGACCCCCTAAGTGTTGCACTCTCTTGTCCCAAGAACCAGGAAAAATACCTCAAATCTTTGGACTTTTAATTCAGACTTTGGACTTTTAATTTGAACTTTTAATGCATGATTATTTTTTGAGGTCTGAATTCTTGGGAGTGGAAATGCTGCAGAAGTGCAGTCTTTCCCCTTTCAGCTTTTTCCCCTGTGGAGGCACAATGAATTCTTTTCTCTCCGCTGTTCTCTAACTCAAAGAACTCAGTCTTTGGGAGAATAAAAAGGAAATGGTTCTGCCTTTTAGCTCTTCCCTTACTTTTGCTTTGGGAGAGTCAATCTTACTTAGGCATCGTATCAGAACGTAAGAGAACAGCGCTCTCTAATTTTTCAAAGTAGCAGCAGAATGGCTCTTGTTAGGTTCACTCACCCAACAAATTTTGAATAGTGAATCTGACAAGAATTGTATTGTTTTTAGTTCTACTGCTCTGGAAAGCTGTGAGCCAAGGGAAAGATGCTGGCATGGTATATACAGTAAAACAGCATGGGGTTAGTTCTCCTTTGCAAGGCTGTCTGCACTGCTGTTTGCTACTGAATATAGGATTATTACTATTTTTTAAAGCTTATGTATGAACTAGCACACACACCTCTCCCATCTGCCAGGAGAAGGCTTTCTCTTATCTGTGTGGAGCAAGCAGAATCTTAAAGCCCATAATTGTTCTCTTATTAGATCTGTAATCAAATACAGTAAAGTGCATTGAAGACAAATATCCCAGAGGAAATTCGAATTGTTTTTTTAAGCCATGAAAAAGATTTGGTCACTCTGCTCTCAGATTTGTAGCTTCCATACAGCAATGTATTCTGTCTTGGTCTGGTCTACACTTTCGCACTTTGCAGTGCAGCTTTTCTTGCCCGTGTTGTGCAAGCATTGCTGGCTTTCAGAACTGAGGCTGGTGTAAAGATGCTTGAAACACTTCAGCTACCTACCTAACATCTTTTTTGTTTGTTTTGTTTTTGTTTTGTTTACCTTTTTCTGACAGTAGAAGAAAATGAAACAGAGGACCATCAGGCAGGTGTGGGACACACAGCCGCACAGACTGGTAATGCTGAATTCCTTCATTAGTGCTTGCTTACCATTTGACAACAGTGTGAGGGATTTTTGTATCGGGGTGTTTTTGCAAATCCTGCACTCTTCTTTCTCTGTTTCAGCTTAGAATGCATTCTTGAGGCTTGCAATGGAAAATAACGTTCCTCTCCCATTACCTTTCAATTTCTGACAATTAGAAATTCTGCCTTTTGTAGGCTGACTGAAAGTGAGATGCTTCTGAAGTACAGAAAAGCATGCTTTTCTTATTTCATTTTTTGTAAAAATTAAGCCTTCTCTACGTTCCCCACGTAACCACCCCCCCATGCCATTTCAGATAAACTTTATTATTCATTTCATTAAAACTATTTCCATATTTCTAAAATATGCAGATAGGGGTGATTTCTTTAAAGATTGTTTGTATAATTTCTTGCCAGAGATTAATTAAGGGCTCTTTAATTTTTGTAAGTGAGATTGGGTGGACAAAACTGTTGTTTGAGTCAGGATCACAGGGATAAGTATTGTTAATAATCACGAAGAAATAATTGTTAATTCCCTAAAACAACAAGGGCTTCTTTATTCTCTAACATGGTTCAGAGAATGCAAGAAATAATTTGTTTCTGTCTTTGGTACTGGTTTCACAGAATTTTATCTGAAGAGAAGGACTGACTCATCTGAATAGTCTTATTCATTCAGCTGAGGTCACCTTTTGGAGTAAGGACTGGCTCCTTAAGGATATTCCTAGAAGGCTAGTCATGTCTGAATACGTGTAGGTAATCTGTTTGAGAACAGTTGGAGTTACTCTTCTTATGAAGGTGAAGAATGCAGTTAATTTTTTCTTCAGCTTTATATATCTGTGTGTGTCCTGTGGGTTTGTGTTTGGTGCCTTTTATAGGTTCTAATGGCTTTGTGCATAAAGTAGATTGTTTGAAGAGAGTACATAAAAGCGAGGGAGTTCTTTGCCTTTTTAATGGGAAATTTCTCAAACTCTTTTCAGTGTACATGTGTCTCCATTTAGCTATCTGCAAATTCTTGAAAAAAACAAGCTTATCCTGCTGTAGACACATGAAGTTGAAAAATAGGCAACTGCAAAACCAGAGATCAGTGTCAAGGAGTGGTGGCTCTTCTGCATTTTTTTTTAAATAATTCTCAGTGGTTAAGTTGCATTATTAGTTCTTTATTTACCATCATGTCCTGTGTTGTTCTCTGTTTATTTCTAGGCAGGATTTAACATTCTGTTTTTCTCCATAGCAAGAATGCAGTGCCAATATTAAAAACAGAAAGCCTGATAGAGCAAGCAGTACAGAGGTCCTGGACTGTGTACACACTGCCAGAAGTTTTTATAGTAATACTTTGTATCTAAGCTCTGGCTCTAACCATTAAATGTGCTTTTTATAGAGTACCAAGTTATAATGTAGTGCAGCTACGGCATATTAATCTTACTGCAGAGATTTAATGAGGCAGTTGTTTTGCGATGGACACTATTGGGAGCAGAGAGCGACAGAGTTTTACTTTACCACTGAGCTGAAGAAATATTCCTTGCCTGGTAATAATTATAACCACATGATCTAAGTTTTCCTTTCTTTTGCCAGCACTTTTCCATGCAGAAGTGGCTTGGAAGGAGGTCTACTGCAAGGCAGTGAAATGGATTGGAAAGGAGGCTGTTTTCTTGGTAGTTTGATGTTTTAGTTGGGATTATCTATGGATCCTTGCAGCATAGGCAGAAATATGTAAGATGAATTTCAAGAATACAGACAGTCTTTGCCAGTCCACTGAGATGACTTTTAGATATTCATTACTTTTACTTGACTTTTATATGGGTTATAAAAAGTAAATGTGGTGAAACCTCATTTTTACATGGGCAGAATAGAATTTCTGCTGGTTGGCCTTAAACCGCTCCCATACTTGAAATTAATTGAAGTCCATGGCTTTATTGCCTCCAACACTTTTAAACCAATGCAATTTTTCATTCTCCCCGAAGTTGCAGTTTTATTAGACCAAGTTACAGCAATAACATCCCTTATGAGAAGGAGGAAGAAGGGAAGGGGAGAACCCACCTGCCAGGGAACACAGTAATGTGAAAATCATGCTTCTTTAATTTCCATTTATAAATAATGTTAACATAATCAGGAAGAGAAGACAACTGTTCTTTCTCTTTTTTTTTTTAAAGTCTCTTAATAGGCAGAATTTATTTCTCTTCCAAAAAAGCAACCTTCATTGATTTCTACACTAGATAATTTCCAGTGGTGTCTGAATGTGGAGAGGATGTGTGTGTATTGTTGTTAACGGGTATTGAAAAATTTCAATTGGTGCATGGACAGCCTCCAAAACAGGGCAGAGAAGCCTCTGGAAATCACAGTGGTGCTTGCAGATGTTGGGAAAAGTAATTTTACTATGAACACCATCTTATTGAGGGAATTGTGGCTGTGATTGTTGCAGATACTGTGGAGAAAGAAATGTGGGAGATGAATGACATTTGCCTTGAAGTGTATATGTTAGCCTGAGCTTTGAACAAGAGATTAAGGAGAAAGTACAGATGAATGCATATTGCATTTATACAATATTTTATTCTAGTCTTCCAAAAGAGCTGCACAAATAAGGCAGTTTATCCTCAATTTAAGTAACTATTTAAGGTTAGACCAGCTCTTGATGGAAGATATTTGTTGTAGCAACAGAACAGCTATCTATTCACAAAACCTCCAAATGATATTTGCTCTCTCTAAATGTCTTTTTATTTTGGTGGTGACATCTCTTCACAGAAGCAGATCACAGTGGAAATACATTCATTGAGAGGGGCTGAGACTGCCAGAACTCATTTCACAAAGCTGTCATAGGCTAAACTCGAACCTAGGTCCCAGAGGGTCCCACTTAAGTGTTGACCTAAAAACAAATGTGCCAGTTGGCTAGAGCATGTATTCTAAAGTTGCAGCAGAAGGGAATAAGCTTGACTGACTTCTGTCCCTGTAGAGTTTATATCTGCAAATGCAGAAGGAGAAGCAAAACATTATTAGTCTTAAAATGATTCTAATTTTAATAACTGGTCGCTAAGTATGAAGCTTTAAATTGAGTGATCCTTTAGGCTTTTGTGCACTAAGGGGTGCATGTGTGCCTACATGTGTGTGTGTGTGTTGCTGAATTCCTGTAAAATGCAAGTGTTTCTGAATAGTGAGTCTCGAGAATTCCCTCCCCTCCCTTTTCTTTCCTTCAGCACTGTACTTAAAGCAGTCAGACACTACCCTTATTTTAAAACAAACAGGTCTGTAAACTTTATGTGCAGCATTTAAATACTCATGTTAAAATTCAGACCTAGTGCCCACATTTCCCTGAGTGCTGTCAATTTTATGAGATGAAACTGGGAACTTGAGCTGAACAACTAATAGTATGCAGTGTGCACATGCTGCCTTCCAACAAGTGTTTAATGATGTTGGGGTCAGTTTGCAACAGTTAAGACAATTATTTCATTTTCTGAACTGTTTAGAACCTGGAGATCTCCTAGCTACTTTTATTAATCTTTCAAACTATTTTGGAAAATGAAGCAGCAATGGAAGTTCTTAGATTGAGAATATTCAATAATGGCTAAAATGCCATAAAGTCTTTCTATAATTAGCATACTTTTTTTGGTTTTTAAATTTGAAGGCTACTTTTCTATTTGGAAGTAGCTACCCAAGTGGAAATTTCCACTCTTGGAAGAACCTTGTGGATGTAATTTGTCATGTAAGGACTCAGCGTATAGACAGGGCTTTTGCACAGCAAATATATTTTTGCTTTCAGAATGTGTTTTTTATTTTTGAAAATTAATCTGGTTTCTCTATGTAATATAACTCCCTTAAAAATAAATACTGCCCTTCACCCCTGTCAAAGAAATTCCTCGGTTTTGATCACAAGCCACATGGCATGAGAAAGACTTCCTGACATGGGTCATTTCCAGTTTCTGCTTGCGGGTCCATCTGTGTTTGCACAGTTGAAGGGCAGGGTGCAGCAGTATGGACCAAAGGATACAGAGATGATGAGAGCTCTGACCTTGGTTGTGGGCAGCAAGAAATACGGGAATGGCTGTGCCCAGATGACTGTAGGGTGCTGAGAGCGGATGTGAGTGGTTTGAAGTGGAATTGCCTTCCTGCTTCTCCTCACGCACCACCCCACCCCCAACATTAATGTTGTGTTGGCATGTTTTGGTTTCTCTTCTTCCAAGGGGTTGGGCGCTATTCTAATAAATTTCAAGGCTAGATAAGGTGCGTTCACAGATACCACCTCTCTGTTCCCCTGGCCAGGGAGCCTACTCCTGGTTACTCACCCGCTTGGCTGAAGAGTGTAACATCTTAAAGTGTACTTGCACAATCTCCTGTTATTATGCGAGTTTGTCCTTGTTTTCTAAAATGCCTTGTGTCGGTCTCAGCTCTCTCAAATATCTAAAAGGAAAGATGAGGCAGCCAAAGCAGAAAAGGGTAACACTTGCATTCCTTTTGCTGGAATGTGTACAACTGTTTCTCTTCTGCATTTCACTTGTTGTACCGTGGTTCCCAAGGAAAAACAAAGTTAAGTGCCAGCTTGCTTTATTAGGGAAGACAGATTGGTTTATTTCTGTCTTTGAAGGAAGCTTTTAGTAAAATGGGCAAAAAGTCAGGAGTGGTTAAAGCTACTCTGTTCCTCCTCAGAGGAGGAAGAAAAGTTCTAGGCTACACATTATCTTACTGAGCTGGTCATCTGCAGAAGTGAGGCAGTGCAGTGAGGTGTGAGGTGTCTCTACACACATGCATAGCTGGTAAGGCTGCATGTTTCTTCCAGTTAGAAGCTTCAGTTGGGCTCAGGATTGCTGATCTGAGGCTGGAGCTATCCTGCTATCCCCAAATGCCTGTTAATATGTCAAACAGATGAAGCTTTCTTCGTGCACTCTATAGCTTTTATACTAGAGTAGTTAGTTTCCAGTTTTCCATGATCTGGCAAACACAGGAACTTCATGAGCATTGTCTTTAATTCATATACAAGTTCAGAGCATGAGTAACATTTTGACCCAGGGTATAAGCTTTCCAGGGCTTTCTTTGTGTCAAATAGTGTGGTGATGGAGTACTGGAGTGGGCTGTAAAATCAAGATTAATTTCATGTTTATGTAAATCAAATTTGTTAGTCTCTTAATTCTGGTAATTTCCTGTGAAACGTTGTAGTTAACAGTGAAAAGAAGTTCCTGCACACTCATTGATTTGATTTTTCTTTTCATTGAAAAACTAATTGCATAGGTGGTTTATCCTTTCTTACGATGATCAAAGCAGCTTCAATAGCTGTGATAAAATTGACAAACCTAACACTGAAGTATGGAAGAATAGCTTGAGTGAGAAATGGGGCTGCATTTGTGGGAGTAGAAGGGAAATTTGCTTTTCATTGATATTAGAAAAAAAAAAAAAGAAAAATGCCTCTTTTGCTTATTTAGCAATAAATTCTACAGTGTGCTGCACACTCATGCCAAATAGCTTTCTTCTCATCATTAGCACAACAACCTATTTTGATTTTTTTTTCCTTAAATGTCCTTTTCTTACACACCTGACATCACAGTCTTGATTTTCTTTCAGATCCGAACTGTAAACTAGAAGACAAGGCAGAAGATGGAGATGTGCTAGACTGTAAGAAAAGGCCGGATGAAGGGGAGGAGTTAGAAGAAGAAGCTGTGCACAGCTGTGACAGCTGCCTCCAGGTGTTTGAGTCACTGAGCGATATCACAGAACACAAGATTAATCAATGTCAACTGACAGGTAAACAATACTTATCACTTTGTGGCTTTGCGCACTGCTCTATTTCTTATTCCCATCCTCTGCTTCTGATATCCCTCCTTTTTCAGTTATTTTATTCTTGTACTTGAATGCTTGGTTGAGACCTTTATAAAAAGATTTTGGGGCAGGATTATACTGTAAATGAATGGAACATTATAAATTTCCTAAATACCAAGAGATATATGACTGCTGTATGTGTTTTCTGGATTCATACTGTACAGCTTTCCATGCTTTGCTTCTACATGTATTTTGCTAGGTCATTTGTGAATGCAGAAGGCATTTGTAAGTGGAGTTTAAGTGGTATAATGTCACATAATGAATGAATTTGTACAATGGCCTGTTGCAGATCTGAGCTGGATGCAGTGTTATTCTAATCTGTTAACTACAAATGGCTGTACAGTAATCAGTAACTGAAAGTTGAGAGGAATTAATGAAATTTTTAGAGGGGAAAATAAGATCTCAGCTTCAGTGAAGGGGCAGAACTGAGTACTGATCAGATACCACTGAACTGAGTAGAGCTGGGTGAATGGACCAGTCTACCACCTAAATTCCACTTTGAAATTATTGTAGACAGCCCCCTTACTGAGAAAACGGTGTGAAATCTGCTGAATTTAAATTTAGTAGGTTTTTTGATGGTACACACTGTAGGTCCAAACAGGCTCAGTGTCAAAAGAAAGACACTTATATTTTTAATTAGATAGTGTTTTACTTTTAGCCTGTACAGTGTAAAATGTACTTATTGTGTAGTGGAGTTTTGTTAAAAACCTTTCTTCATTATGACTTTGTAAGTGAGAAAATTCCCTTTCCATTTGGGAATGCTTTTAGAAAATGCCTGTGTGTGCTTATGTTTGGACAGTTTCCTGAGTTTTGGTTCCAATAGGTCCATAGGCTAAGCCCTGTCAGAACAGACATAAAAGTCAGATAGCAGTACCACTCTTGAGGATGAAGAGTGAAAAGATGATGAGCAGAAAAGGAATAAGTGGGCAGGAGCAGAAGAAAGATTGAGGAAGTAATGTCAATCTGTCAAATGATTTTAATCCTCACTTCAAATTATGGAAGATGAAAATCTGCTGCAGCAAGAAGTGTTTATTTTTATTAATATACTGCTTTGCCTTTTCTTGCCTGTAAAATGTATTTCTGACTTGAGATACAATCAATTCAATCATTTTCTAATCACTCCTACAAACTTCCAGAACACATTTTTCTACAGTGATCGTGATTTCTGGCAGTATGGATATTCTCTCTTGACTTGAAATAACTTAAACATTTTTCTCTCCTTTTCTTCATACTTCTTTCATTTGCTTGTTTTGTGTTGAAAAATTAGTGGTTTTACTTGTCTCTTCCTTTCCTCTCCCAGAAAGCACTCACCCTGCCTGAGTCCCCTGGCTCTCCCCTTCACTGTCTCAGATCCCATTTATTCATCCCTGTGGATTTTTTACCTTGTTCCAATACAGCTGTCTCTCCTTTCTGGCTAGTTAGTTGCTGCCCACTTCTACCAAGTGTTTTCTCTGCTTTAAAGCTGCAAGCAGAATTCACTGAACAGTGCTTAAGCAGTTGGGTTAAGAAACTGAAAAAAGCAGGTGAGGGGAGCAGTAAATAGGAAGAATCCTGGACCACTGCTTCTGAACACAGCAGTTCTTGCTGAGAGCTGTGTTGCTAAATGAGAGTGAAAATAAAGATGCTGGATTAGTCAAGCTGAGGTGCATGTGTGAAGGTAGGAGTACACATACGATAACAGAGGATGAGGAAATAAAAATGAGTCTTGAACGAAATTGTTTAAGTTCCTAAAAATATCTTTGCCTCTCTTTCAAGGAAACTTGTGATAGTGAATGGGTAGAGCCCAGGCTGTTTGAAAGCCAATGAAGTGAACAAAAACTGAAACTACACACCCTTCTGGAGTACAAAGTTGACAAAAAGCCAACTGTCCTCTGTTTCTAAATATAAATGACCTAAATACACCCTCAGAGTTGAAAAAGGGGCCTGAATGACGTGGCTGGAGTTGAGGATTTCTTCTTAAGCAAAAAAATACTAAACAGGTTGTTAGTGAGGTAGATTCAATGCAGGGTCCTAGGGTGCATGTGTGACCTCACACTAAAGACACAACATTCAAGACAACCTCATTGGCTGAGATTATTTTTAGATAATCTGTGACAAAAATGTGACAGAAAGAAGCCTTTGTTTTCTGAAACACAATATTTTTGACAAAAATAAAGTTTGCTTTTAGCATTTTAGTCAAGCTCCCTGGACTCTCATCTTTCTCTTCCAGAAGCACCTTTGGGTGCCATACTCAAAGGATTTTTAAAAGTGTTATCAAGAAGGGCTGGTTACACCTCTATTTCTCATCACAGTCCTCTGATACAACAGGGTCTTACATAGTTGCTCTGGTTGTCTCCTTTTGGAGGAGTCCCACTGAAATTAGGAGACACTCCAAGGTGTCTACTAATAACTCTACAAACATGTCTGTCACTAAGTTGTTAATGAAAGGCAAGAGGTTTAAAAATTTACTTTTTTCTACTGTATTCTGCTGTTTCGATCAACTATGTCCTCTTTGGAGGAGGGCAGAGTGTATCATCTATCTTGATGAGATTTTTCCAGTCTGTGTCTCAGGCAGGGAAGAGTTACCTAAGATGTCCTTTATGTAAAAATGCCAGGGCCGTTATCCTCTGAACGCCACGCTTAAGTCATGAAGCCCTCCAAACCCCATTCTTCAGATGACTGAGCCAGCTGCTGCAGCTTGTCTGAATTTTACTGAGCTTCACTGAGATGCCCTGTGAGATGCATAGGGAGTTGCACTGTGAGAATTTATGAACTGTACATGTTGATCTGGCTGTATGGTCTTTTTCTATTCAGTTATATTGGGTAAAATCAACAATTATGTTGGTGGAACAAACAGGATGAAAAAACAATGGCTTAAGGCAACCCTCTAGTAGAACCCTGAATATGAAACACAGCATTTGAGCTGTCATTGTCTTGACTGCTCCTAGTTCTACCAACCTTGTAACATGCTTGAGAATTGGGCCTGCCACTTAAGGTTCTCAAATTGATACTCAGCCTTCTAGTTTTTGCATTAGAAAATATCAGATGTGTTCCTCTGGAGTTTTGACAGTTCAGTGGAAGGAGTAAAGTTGCTTTATTGAATCTTCATTCTGTACTCTCGACCAAAGACTGGAATGAGGAGAAAGGAGCTGGTTTATTAAACAGTGCTCCCAGTCTCTCAAAGTGTCAGTCACCCCCACCTATTCAGAGGACAGTGGAAGATGAGAGTTACTTACAACTCTGTGAGATTTAGCTCTCAGGATCTTGAATTGCTGTTCTCTTACAGATTTTTTCAAAGGAGGAAAGAAAGGTCCTCCCCAACTGGTTTCTTACTGTAATCTGTTGTTTGAATTGAACTCATGTTCTTTTTTCTGGAGGAGGGCATAGCTGCTCTTTTATCCTAATGTGTGCGCTATTGATCTTTTCAATTTGGGTCTGATCCAGTATCCATTGAAGTCAGTGAAAAGATTCCCATTGACTTCAGTGGGGGATGGAACAGTCCCTTCATGAGCTATTTAGTAATATTTTTTGCTATCATCTGAAATTCTTGTACTGAAGCTTTCTCTGAAAAGGTGATGATTTATTTATGTTAATTGCTGACAATTCCTGTGATGTTTGTGGAATACAGATAATGGATAAATGGGGGAAAAAGTTCCCAAAAACTCTTTGCAATACTTGTAACCAAGGATAGATAAGATGCTGAACTATATTCATTTAGTCATTACAAAAGATTGGCAATAAAAATATGGATTTAATAGTGCTTCTCTCTGATGTTAATGCTTTTCTCACTGTATTCTTCCTGTAGCATTTAATTTAATAACTCAAGTCACTTGCACATTGTACCTCTATGTTGTGTTTATAAGCAAAGGGTCTAATTAGCATGGCAATGAGTCTGATGTCTTTCTAGTATATGTCAGTTTGGATCTCACTGGAGGAACTTGAATGCAGGATCAAATATGGTGCACTAATGATAAACCCTCAACTGCATCTTCTCTCCTCTTCTGCCATCAGAAAAAGACACTTAACCTTTTGCATTGCTACCATATATGATGTTGGTAGGACACAATATGTCAGACACTTTCTTTTATTGTCTCCAGCTTGATTTATAATCCCTTTTCCCTGAACAGTGCTTTGTACTGTTTATTTTCCCTTTTTAGTCCTCAGGGATCCCGTTTTATAAAGTCTCCCATGTCTGTGTGAGAATTGCCTCTCCACTGGCTGGCTCTGTGTGCAGAGGTATCCAGCTCATGCTTGGCACTCTTCTAGATCCTGTAGGTCACTTTGGCATCCGAAATCTCAGCCAAACCAGAGTAATACTAGAACAAGGCTCATAAACCTGCTCTGAGCGTACAAACTGGCTGAGTTGCTGAATAACTCAGCAGTAGTGGACATGCTGGCACACAAGTCTGCCCTTCTCCACCTGAATGTGAGTAGACACAGTGCATGTTACAGGACTTCCCTGCTAGCCCTGTTGGCTTCACAGGCCATAAAACTTGCCTGAAAGCAGGCTACTCAATCGTATGCAGTCATAGCTTCAAGGCTAAGGGTGTTCTGAGGGCAAAGACATGAGGTATTTCTCCAGTGGGGATATTTATTTTACCTTGAGGTGGTTAGGTGGACTCCATTCTATGCTTTGGGCTCTAGCTTAGTTCTAGAACTCTGACAGGTTGAGTAAGTATGTCAGGTAGAGCTGATAGCCATTCCTGTTATCACCTAAGCTGTTTCTGATATTGAAAAGGTTACTGGTCATAGCTGTGTGTCCCCTGCCAATGAAGAGATGCAGTCCTGCCCTCTAGCCTTGCTCAGAGATTCCTCTCTGATGCCATCTGAAAAGAATTCCTGAACTGTATTAGGGACCCATTGTTCCAAGTGCTGGTCTCCATCAGCACTGGAGTATCACAAGGGTGGAAAGTCCTAGATAAGTCAGTATTTCTGTTTTTTGAATTATGACCAAAATTAATTTTCATCATCATCCTGAGAAACACTTGCTTTCAAATCCAGTTATGAGAGCTTGTGCTACCTGACAGCTTCACAGACAGCTTGCCCCCTGAGTGATCATGGATTTAGCAAACAGGAGGCAATTCCACTGTAATGGTTTCCTTCTCTTGCCTCTTTTCTCTTCTTCCTGGTGCCCAGGAATTTTTCATCTTTCTGAATGAGTTGGTAAGTGTTCACTAGAGCACTTGAAAACTTTCCAGAGGATTTTGTCCCAAAGGATGTATGCAGTGCACAATGAGACTACAAGATAAATCTTGTGAACACTTGATGTTACCATGCTTTGACATCCTAGCTAGAACAGCTCTTCCTGCTAGCAAAAGAATCCTGGCCAAATATGTTGCATTTCTTGTCATTATTTTTTCAGTTTCCACTACATGTGTGGAGAAAAGATACATGGCAAGGCTCCTTGGTCATTCCCGCATCACAGAGAAAAATCTCAGCTTGATCAAAGTGCTTCTGAGGACAAGGACCCTAAGACGTTAAATATATGATGCACCAAAACCATATTCATCTGCTTCATTGCAGTTGGTGGAACACTGCCAAGCACTGTTTGCCAAGTACAGTTACTTCACTTGAGAGAGTCACTCTATTTCTCTAGAGAATTCGTGCACCAAGGACTGCATATGGATTTTACATTAAACAGTTATTGAATAAAAGACAAACAGTGTTTGGACTGGGGACTTGAGCTCAGGCCTCTCTTTCCTTAGAGGGCTTCTCAGTTGCTGCATTAGAGAGACATACTTCTACTTTTCCATTTGATTTGGACCACAAACTTCTGAGTAGAAGTCTCTTTTCTACAAAATTATATTCTGTTTGACAGATAGTGGAAAGCAGGTCCTCACCTTCAGTTTCTTGTCCCAGCCAAAACATATGGTAGTTTGTAATTTTTAACCTCCCATCCTTTCATTATTATGTGGTCCAGGACCCATATCTGCAACTCCAAATCCTTGATATTTGGGAGAAAATGGGAATAGGGTGGTAATTATAGCCTCTGCCTCCAAAGATGATAATTTTAAATTCAAAGAGCAATGTAAAGCCTCTCACTGGACTTGGATGGAAGATTTATATGCAGTACTGAATGGCCAAGGCTGTACAGAATCTGCCATACAGAAGTTCATATGCAAAACTTCATGCTCCTATGGAGGATAAATGAAGGTCTTGATAATTGTGTTCCTAGATTTTCGTATCAAAATTCTGTGAAAATAATTCTTAGATATGGAGGGAACTTGTATATGCTGTAGCTGGAAGCTGTGAAAGTAGAGAGCACAGCCTTCTGGCTGTTCTTCAAAATCCCTGTGCTTATCTTGAGGATCCATGATGAACAGCCAACATGGGCAAGGAGGCATAAACCCCTTCCCTTTTGCTTGGAAACCATTAATCTCTGCACTTGAGATTGTTAATCAGTCGTAAAACCAGTAGATCTTCATCTCCTGGGTGTTTTAAAAGCAGCCTGTAGCACTTCCCGAGTTGTCTGTCAGTGACCCCCTGCAATAGAAAGCAGCTGATGGTCTGTATCATGGAACTGTTATTTTTAACTTGGGGGACCTCTGTAGCAAACATGTTCATGAGTATTAATTATAAATTTCAGAACTCTTGCTCTGTTTGGAGGTGGGAGAATAAGCTAGTGGTGTCTTCCAAGACAGTTTGAGTGCTTCCTGTATATCTTTTGTTGATATTTTTTCCTCAATTTTTCTTCCTATTTTCCTCTTATTCTAGCCTGATTTTCTACCACTAAAAAGACTGATGATTTTCTTAGCACATACTAGAAAGAGTTTTGGTTGGCTTATCTACTCCAACAAGGACTTTGCACCATGGGAACCTGAATTCCCAACATAATGTCAAGGTACCGGATCCAATCCCATGTCCCTGCACCAGTAAGGGCACCATTGCCTCACTGAGTACCATGGACAGAGACACCCCTTGATGGCCCAGTAGTCCTGATCTGCAGCAGAACTGTTCAGCTGGAGACAGTAGTTCTCTCACTGGCAAAGGGATTTGGTTTAGGTAACCCCAGAGCAGGGTTTACCAGATCTAGTTTTTGGTAGAACTGTCTCTCTGCTGTCTTTCACATTTAAATAATCTGGGATCTTGTATGGGGCTCTCAGGGTTCATCTTGCAGCTATCCATACCTTACTGGGCAAATGGAGTAGGCAGCAGAGTTGGTCCAAAGTGCTTTTAACACCCAAGGCATACATTCTTTTCTGGAACATGAATCCCGTCATCCTGGGATTTGGCCATCACAGACTTGAACCAAGCTTTTAACTACCTTTGCTCAGAGGTTCCCAAGTAAAACTTTCACTGAAGATAAAAGTGAATCTTGAGGACAACAGCACTCTGGTTTGCAGGCTAAAAGACACCTTGTATCTCTCACCCAGAGTCTGGTTTAGAGTCATAGAATCATAAAGGTTGGAAATGACTTCCAAGATCATTGGAAGAGTCCAGCCTTTGAGCTAACACCACCCTGTCAACTAAACCATAACACTGATTGCCATGTCCAGTTGTTTTTGGACTGCTTCCAGGGATGGTGACTCCACCACTTCCCTAGGCAGCCCATTCCAGTGCTTAACCACCCTTTCAGTGAAAAGTTCTTCCTGTGATCCAACCCAAACTTCCCCTGGCACAGCTTCAGGCCATTTCCTCTGGTCCTATCACTTGCTGCCTGGAAGAAGAGGCAGACCTCCACCTGGCTACAACCTCCTTTCAGGGGGTTATAGAGAACAGTAAGGTCTCCCCTGAGAAAGACAACATTTTACATAAACAATATACCTTGGTTCAGTGTCTTCTTCCCAAGTCCTGCTTAGCAGTATGACTTACATTGTCCTAGGCTATAGCAGAGAACATATCTATGTGGTGCTTTTTTGACATACAACTGTGAAAGCATCAGCTGAGGGCACCTGACATTCTGTTGTGGGTGGGTGCAACATTAGGTTCTGGGAGGAGCCATGATAATAACATTAATTTTTCCTCTTCTGGCTTTGATATTTTGTGGTTTTCAAGTTAGTCCTACATCACTGACCCTGTTTCGAAGCACTGACTTGGCCAGCTCCCTGGCTTTTTTAGAGTTAGTTCAAATGCCTCCCTGGCACTCTGTTGAAAATCTGCCCTAGCTAGATCCAGAACTTTGCTTTATTACAGTGACAGTCTGTTGTTCCATTTATTTATAGCCACTGCTGGGTGTTCTAAAGGTCAAGCCATTTCCTCACAGCATTTCCAAATGGGCAGTACAGGGTATCTCTCTGCATTACTGTTTGGCTACTGTGACTTTCCCACTGAAAAGTGACCTTGCTCTCTGAGTTGTTCAAGTGACATCTCCTGCCTGCTTCAGAAGAGGGTCCAATTTCTGAGATCTGCCAGGTGATGACATGAGGTAATCCACTGACCTTTATCAGGCATTCTGTGCAGGACGTAACCATCAGTGCTCATTCCAGTTTTGGGAAAGCAGTACTATAATCACTATTTGATCTATGCAGCTGAAATTCCTAATTCTCATTGTCCAAGGAAGATGGTTGCCTGCAGGGAAAGGACCAGAGGGGGCAGGAGAATCATCAACACTGGCACATATGTGAAGTAGAAAAAACAGTCATTACTTACCCTATGATAACTATGTTCCTTCCAATTACTGTTGTAATCAATATGGATCCTGTGGCCAAGCTTGTCTTGTTTTTCACAGTCCTCAGCAATACAGACTTTGAATTGTAAAGCTGCTGCTGATACAGGGTCATAGCTACCCTGACCTTTACCCAGTACAATGGGAATTCATGTGTATGATTCTAATGGACACGCTATTAAAAATGAAATAATGATTGTCTTGCATGTATATATGTATATACACCTACAGTCTATACCGACAACAGTGTTTCAGAGAATCAACTACCTTGGAATAAATACCTGTTGTTTATTTTATGCTTCTATTTTACTGGAATATTTAGAATATATTGTCAGTGTATTACAAAATGGGTCTTGTTGCCATGACAAATTAGCCTTTTTAAGTGCTGAATTTCCTGCACCTTCTAAAATAATTTTCTTGAAATACTTGCTGTTTTTATTATTGGCGCTTACTTTAATTACCCTTTTGAAATGAACGGAATGGGAGGTACCACATATTATCATTACTTATATGTTCAGTAGTTAAATTCATAGCTTGAAAACCAAATGTAACAAAATGCCCCACAGCTCTTTAACACTTTGCTTAATACAGTTGTAGAAAAACCTTAATTCATGTTTATACAATCAGCTGTAGAGTGTTAAGGCTTCCAGGCAATGTGGTAGTTCACTAACACACCACCCATATGGGCTTTGTTTACCCTTTTAAGCATCATCTGGAGGGTCTAAACCCCCCACTTTTTAGGAAAAAAGAGAGTTGTTGGAGCAGAAAGGTCCTTAAAAACATTCCAGTCCCTGCCTGGTCTTGGCATAGTACTCTGACGTTGTTGCAAAGTAGCTTCTGCTTTTATACTGTGACTCAGTTAGTAAGTTATTGGTTTAAGATGAAAGGAAAGCACCTTTTAATTTACCCAGGGTGTTCTGAGCTATATATTGTGCCTTTTGAGAAAGACACCTTTTCTGTTGTGGAAACCCATTTTAATGATCAGATAGAAATCAAGGTGCTGCATCTATGGAAAGCACTAGAACCTGAAGTCCCTTTTACTAAAGCTCCTCTGTCTTTTACGAGACAATAGCTATGCCATTTATTCCAACTGTTCCTCCAAAATGACTGATAGTTGAGTCAAATTCTTTCTTAGTGTGGACCCTTAATATTCCTAATTTTATATCCCTGTACTTGTACTAAGAGGTCATAGTCCTTAGCTGAGGTTATCATTTGGGAATGCTGTAGTGTAACTGATATCTATGACCTCTTAATAAGCATCAGGAGCAAGAGATCGAGATCATTCTACAACATGCCCTGGGGGTACTTTCCCTTCAAGAAGGCAAGCTGGAACTGTTCAACTTTTTTCTTTCTTTCCGTTTTTTACCTTCGGGGGAAATTGATCGATTTGGAGATGATTATTCCATAATCTCCAAATTTTTCTCTTCTACACTGCAATGGGAACTCCTTGAAGTTTAAAGGGATGAGTCTCTTGTGTGCACTGTGGAATGAACCCAAGGAGTTTATGGGGACAGGAGTCCTTTTAGCACAGTTAGTATAATTTTAGGCAAGTTTGAAACTAAAATACTGGGGGGATCTGTGGACAGAAAAGGGTAAATTTGTTATTAATTTTGTCTGACTAAGTGTGATCACTTCTCTCAATGGATGTTTCATTTGAGATTTACTTCCTGGCGGAAGAAACGGGGTTTCCCAAAAATGTAGACATATGAAAGACATGGTAGGACTGAGGGTTATTATTGAAACTAAGTATAAAAGAAGAACTCAAATCAACTTCTGAAATATTCAAACTTGTCAACGAGTATTTGTCATGGATTTAATAATGACATGAAAGGCTGGAACTTCATGTGTGAAATTTTGGTTCAAATTTACTCTTGACAATGTTATCAAAATCAGGTTGTTATATACGTACAAGTAAAGTGATTTAATATTTTTGCCTGTAATATTGCTGAAGCATATAAAATGCAGGATATTATTTTGCCTTTATGTAAAAACAAAGAAAGTATGCTTTCAGGACAGGGAATGGACTGGAGATGTCTTTTGAAATAGAGCTCTTCATAGGATAGGGCCACGGATTGGCACTTAGTCGATATGTATAATATATGGGAATTAGTTTTAAATTTCATAAAAATACCTGTCACTGGTTTATTACCTCCCTCACCGTGACCAGAACTGGTGTCTCTCGTTTGTTTTACTGCTGGATCCCAGCAGGAAGTGCAGTCTAATGACTGGAGGAAGGTGGAGTGACTCATGCGGGGGAGGCTGGAGAAGGGTCAAGTTTTTCAAGTACTTTGCAAGGCTTCTACCAGCTGTAAAAGCAAAGCACAGGGAAATGAAACTGTCACCTTTCTCTGACAAATGCAGGCTTCAGCATGAGTGCATAACCACATCAGTTTTACCATTAACACATTAATTAATGTCATTAATTTTTTATGAGTATGTGTTTATTTCTTATCATTGTTATCTGACTTCAGTACATGGCCAGGAATGAAACTTGGATTTTTGCAAAACACTGAGCATGTTCAATTTTTCCTGTAAATTCAGTTTCTAAGCAACATCTCTTTGTCCTGAACTGTTTTAATGTGTCAATAACCACAGGTTTCTGTATGATTTTAATTATTCTTCTAAACTGCTTTTGAAATACTTTAAAAAGGTTTAATATTTGCTCTTTCTGTTAAGATTAGAATATTGTGTATTACAGGATAATCTTTTTTCCATAGACATCTGTCAAGTCTGACTGGAGAATGTTCTTCAATTTTTGTCCGTAGTTGCTGTCTGTAATCTTTGCTTCACTGAAACCAGTGGAAAAGTCATTATTATGTTCACAGAGGGCAGGATTTCTACTACAGAGTTCAAATCCTCATTTTGTTTCTCTCAGGATTCTTCTCCCTGCCTCTTTGATCTCTGTCTTTCTATTGCTCTGTCATTTTAAAATAGTCAGTGCATAACTAGCTTTTTTTTCTTTTCAAATAGCACTTCCCAAACAAGTGGCAGGCTGTGGTATTAACCACAGTCATTTGCAAACAGTTTCCCATGGCAGGTAAGTTTGAAAGTAGAAAAGCTTCCCCTGTCTGCTGTGATACCAGGTTCTCTCTGGTAAAGAAAAGTCTGAGGAAATGGAAGAATGCAGTTTATCTTATTAAAATTAGATTCTGCCTCTTTTGTTACTCTCTCTGCCTGCCACTGTCGTTGATTTTTATCTTGTTATTTAGTGTACTTGCTACTGAGACTACTTTTCTGTCCATGTTATCTCTACACTTTCGATTCTTTTACTGAGGGTTTCTGGAGTTGTGCTTTTATTTCTATTGCCTTTTTCTCTATCAGCAGGTCAGGTATCCCTGCAGTTCTCCCTTTGGCTGAGAAGGGTAGGAATGATTTTCTGTGGTGCTGGAATATCCCACTGCTTCTCCTTCTTGTCTGTTCTCCCTCCTTTTGGACTCCCCTATTCAACTGTTTGTTCCCTTTTTCCTCTACAATATCTAGAGTAGTGCTACTGTTCCTATTGAGTACTTCAGTGTTTCAGCAAGAATAGCAGAGTAAAACTCACTCAAAATACTTGGTTTCATTCTGCAGCCTCTGCTGGACTTGATGATGCTTTTTATAGGCACCAAGAATATATCTGCAATTTCAGGTCTTCAGCCCATGTTGTCATTTGCACAGTCATCCATTGCAACAGGTTCATTCTTGATTTGACCACTTTTTAAGTGTTTCTGTAAATGCTCCAGCTTTTGTATAATGCTTCTTTAGGAATACACAATTGTGGATTCACTGAATGTTCCAAGTGGTAGGAACAATTGCCCCTCATGACATGGGACAAAAGAGCATTTGGAATTCCACAGAGCATATGGTTTTTTGTCAATGCAGGCATAGCTGGCCCTGACATACTCTTTGAGGGTGAGTTTGTGGATACAGACTTGGCTTCATGAGGCAATAGAGCCTTTATCCATTGCATTTCAGTTATTGGACAGCGTCTGAAGTGCTTAAAAATTACTTGTGAAGTTCTCCTCTATGGACATGGTAAGAGGCCCAATACAAATTAAAGGCTGAATTCTAGCTCTTACAAAATTCATCATCTTGGATATGAAATCAAAGAGCATTTCTGTATGCTGAGCACCACAGATTTTTTTTCATATAGTGGTTTTGAAACTGCACCTCAGTCAGTAGATCTGAGTAAGGGTGGTGAACAAGGCTATGATGAGCAAATATATGTTCACAGAGTCAAAATTGTTCTTTGCATGGGGGGAAACCTTGTGTTTTATGTACCTGTAAGAACTGCACAAAGCCTTTCATTCTTTGAGTTCCAATTTTTTTTTACAACTTTTTACCTTCAATAGCATGAAAAGTAGCCAGCTTTCTAGAAGACAGCAGCTAAGACCCATGAGACATAGCAGGGGGAGACAGGAAACACTGTCCAAGAATAATGTGGGAAGCCTCTTGTTCTTGTGAAAAATGCCACAGGATCTCAGTATCCACAAAAAGCGCCACAACTTTTGAGATGCGAGTGGGTGGATTATTCCATATGCACATTGTCAAAACCTGGCTGATTCTTTGCTTTCCAGGTGAGTAGTACTCAGGGAAGTCCCGTGCTTCAGAAAGGTGTGGCTCCTCTTTGTCAGCCCTTCGTTTCAGAGGTGACTGGCAGCACAAGCTCTTTTACCATGCACAGGGGGACAGGCTGGTCCCAGTAATCCAGCCATAGTTGGGGAAACCGTTCTGTTTCCAAGGGCTGTTGGTCCCAGACATTTTGAGTCAAGGGGGCAAGGAAGACACTCAGGTTAGTATTCAACCCTAAAGTCGTGTTCTGGCCCTCCCTTGTCACCTTATATCTTGCTCTCTGGGAGCTCTAGCACAATATTTTGACTTGTGAGCCCAGAGGGTTGACTGTGTGGCAGACGCTTAAGGCAATTATGGGCTTACTTATACATTTTGCTGTCAAATTACGTAATTTTTGATAGAGGGCATAATGTATGCTTTCTAATGCACACTCATGTAAGCTTGCGGTTCTGCTTCTTATTACACAGCTTAAAAATCAAGCCACATGTTTTAACAGACCCCAGTACAATCGCCAGAAGATGCGTGCAGCCTTCCACCCTTTCCTTCCATAACATTCTAGGATGTATAAATACAGGATACGCTGTGGAAGAAAAGTTTGGATTTGTAGCCTTTAACTGTGATACGTGGAATGTGTTTACCAAACTATGGAAACTATTAGGTGTACAGGAAATGTTGTATGTGTAAGTAGTCAATATGCTCTTAGTGAATTGAGACATGGAATAATCATTCTTCCATCAGCTGAGTGCAGTAAATGTGGTTTGCAATCCAAATGTTATTTGCATAGTTTATAGGCTTGCCAGCTATTTTCTTAATGAAGTATATAGTTTTATCAGAACTTTATGCCTACTTCTGAGGAAGGGGAATGGGAAAAGCAGAGAACAACATCTTTTAAAAACAAATGAAAAAGAAAATATAATTATTTTTTTATTGACTAAAAATAAGTTTTCATTATGGTTGCATTTGGTGATACTGGAACTGAAGAAATTTAACTTTGAATGTAAAAATGGTTGTTAACACTTCCTCTGCTCCCATGGAAGTGTCCTTTTTTTGGATGGAAGAGAATTTTTCAGCAAGCATCTTTTTCTTTAGAAGATATTGCAACTTCTGTCTGGCTCTAAGTTGTTCATAGTAGTATCTTCTTTCTTCTTCATTCTTATACATTGCTTAAAATGCTAGGTAAAGTATTCTTCTTTCTTACTGCTTCTCAATGAGCAGTTAAATCACATTGAAAGAAAAGTAATTGCATGTTAATTAGACTGCATATTAACTTTAGGGACATGGCTCCACTACAGAACTCTGTAGTTGTCTTTTGTATAATATCATTTGCCTGTAAAGGTGTTTTATGTTAAAATTCCAGTATAATTACATTGTATGTTTCAACTAAGAATATACTTCACAATTTGCATTTTTGGTAGCATTTCATCTATAAGAAACAAGGACAGTCTTTTTTATTTTTTCCCTCAAGAAAATGTACATCTCCAAAAAGTATCTATATTTGTACATGGATAGCTAGCCTACACTGGTGAAATGCTTCAAAAATAGCATGTGTAATGTTATATTATTGTGTAAGTAAAGATTGCAGCACTCCCATTTTCCAGAGCTCATGGGCACAATCAGGTGTACCATATTTTAAGAAACACTAAGCCTTTCTGAGCAAAATGCCTGTAGGATCTTGTACTTCTCCCTCTATTTCTGTTTCTTTGCCCTTTTTTTTTTTTTTTTTTTAACCATAGACCTGGCTCAGATTTATGTAGTTCATTTGAAGTTCATGTAGTGAGTGTATTAATCATTCAAAGACCAACAGCTAAGTAAAGTTATTTTGCCTTAAAATTTGTGACTCCAAAACTGATCTCATGAGTCATTTTCTGTTCTTTGGCATGATCCTTCTGTACCCAGTCTGCACTGTTTTGCATGAGCTGGAGCAGAAGGGAGGAAAGAACAAAATTCCTATTCCTAATCTAAGGCATAATTAATTGGTGAATTGTTTCCTCCCTGATATTTAAAATTAGACCTATTCACTAAGCCTACTTTCACAGCATTAGCAGAAGTACCACTGTTTTCTCTAAACTGAGGAAGCATAGAGTAATTATTCCCAGACTGAAAGCTAGTAAACTTCAGACTAGAATTTACCTTTACAGGTAAAGGTAAGTAATTTCACAGAATATTAACCTTCTTCACCTTGCCTCATTATTCAAGTCCAGGTCTTTCTAACTTCTTGTCTTCACCCCCAAGTTCTCATTCATTTTTAAAATTTCTTACCTTTCTTCCATTCTGTATTATATTTGCTTAGAATACAGAAAATACTTGTGCTGGTAGAAAGGGAATGATGTGTATTTCCTATGCCCAAGTTTTTTTAAAAATAACTTACGAGTGGTAGAAATCCATTCATCAAAAACTATTGTTTCTCATTTTAAGGATTTTTGTGTTATGATTATTTGTCTGTCCTTTCAGTAGATTCATAAATGAAAGAACCAACATGGTTATTCAATACAGATTTGAGGAAGAAAGTGAGAAATGTTTCTATTTAACTGTTGACAAGAAAATTAATGAAAGCTGTTGTTCCCTCATGAAGAAAATAGGTTTAAAGTCCAGTCATTTCTTCCACTGTTAAACTGTGAGTAGATTTCAAGCTATTAAAAATTGCTGATCCTGAAAAGCCAACCTACATGTAAGAGGTTCAGAGAATGCATAGTGGAATCTGGAGGAGACCAGGTGAGGATAGATGAGTTAGACAAATTCCTGTTACTTTTCGTAAGTAATTACTTATTTATGTCAGAACCCTCTGCTTTGTGTAGACAATTAGTAACTGTAATGTTTTCATCCAGAGAAAGGCATACAACTATACAGGTATTTTTTAAAAAAATAATAATTTTGAACTACCATTTTGCAGTGATTGGTGAAGAAATACTGACTGTCCATCTCCTAAATGCTGCTTGTCTGGGATTTAGCTCCTAATGTGACAGTACTTTTTTGCCTTAAGCCTTTGGTGCATTTATCCTCACAGTGTCTCAGAAAGGCTATGAATATCTAAGGATGCTTAAAAATTAAATAAAAAATGAACTTTATTACTTAAGGTGAGATACACATGAGGTTGTGATCCTGAAATGCTCTGTTTCCCTAAAAGACACTTTTCTGGCACACTTAGTCTCTTCTCTTGTCTGAGGCCCAAAACTACCAGTTTTCTCTAAGCTGAGTAAGCATAAAAAAATTATTTGTAGACTGAAAAGCAGTTCAGACAAGAATTTAAGTTTACAGGCTCAGGTAAGTAAGTAATTTCACTGACAATAATGTTCTCCACATTGCTTTGTTCTTTTCCCCATCACACAATCAAATGCTTTTCACCACTTCTTTAAGGCCATCAGTGAAGGAAACTTTTGCATATGAAGTGAAATGGTATACCAGGAAATTATTATTCAGAAATGCTCCATTCCAAATTTAGGCCATTAAGATGCACAGATTATTTTAAAAGAAAAAGTAACACAGAAGAAGGACATAACAGTAAGTCTGCCTTGCCTGTTCAGCTCAGTTGATGCTAAATAGCATCATGCAGTTAAAGTGCAGAAAGTGTTGCTGGAGATCCTCTGTTAGAGCTGTGAGGAATGGAGGACGTGAAGAGGAGGTATTTTATTCAGTGGTGTTGCATTTTGACTGTTGCTTGCCCTTTTCCCCTTGGCTTAAGGGGAAAAACCAGAAATGTATGGCACTCCAGGATGAAATTACTGGTACAATGCAGACCGTATTTAATTAAAATTGTAAGTTAGGCTTTCCCTTATACGAATTATATCAATTAATACTGTTACAGAGAAGCAAGTCATGGTGCATGCATATACAACCAATCATTCCCACAAGAGATTTCCATATAGCTATAAAACTGACTCTGGTTTTAATATAAAACATGGTTTCCCCGTTATCCTTTTCCCATGACAGTTTACACCATTGTATTTGGGATAAAAATTGAATTCTTTTGATTCTGAATTTAAATTTTGTTGAACTTGACTGAGAAGATCTGGAGGTTTAAAATTTGGACCAACAATGCTTTGCTACATGCTTATATGTTGATTTAAACTACTGGGTACTATCCATCAAAGCTTGTATTTTAGAATATATTTTCTGTGAATCTTCATGAAAAGTATAGCAAGCTCTTATACAAATGCCTTTTGTTTATAGAATTGTATTCAGAAGTGTGTGTCTTATCTGATTTCTCAATACCTATTTCTGCAACTCCAAAGTAAAGAATGAGCCTTTAAAAATCAGAGGGCAACATCTGTTAAGTCTGGCTGTTTTGCATATCTATATACCATATAGATTTGCTCAAATGATTTGAAAATAGGTATGCATAAAAGTATAACCAACATTTAGTTTACTGACCATAATGTGCTACTCATTGAGACAAGATTATGACTTGCAAATGGATCTCCAGTTTTAAGTAATTTTACAGATGTGTAAAAAGTTTTCGCTGAAAGGATGGCAAATTGTGTTAAGTAAGGTGAAGTGGATAACATGATTGCTAAAATCTTTAATTGCTGAATAAATATCTTAATAGCTGAAAGGATGCAGAGGTGCCTGAGATCCATATCTCTTTGCACTGAAAGCTGACAAGACAGTCCTCTGCTCTTTCACCCTAATTACCACTCCAGTTTAATTTATGAAACTTACAAGACTTCAGTATTGGCATGAATAAATGTGACCAGACAAAACAGTAAACAGGATCGTGTCCCTGTAGTTTTCAGTAAGTGATGCTAAAAGCAGAGCTAGCATTCAAAATGAGGGAACAGAACTTTGGATTTCAATGTAGTCACTTCAACATACACAACATACACATTAACCTTTCCTCTAGAAGCAGCAGTTAGGTATTACTGTGGCAGATTTCTTCAGCCTTTTATTTGCTGTTACTTATTGCTGTTTCCTAGAGAAAGTGAAGAAGGAAATACCTGAGAAAAGGGCCCTGTGCCTAGTGCAATAATCTGATTTGGGAACCAAAGCTGTATCTGTTCAGAAACTTAGTTCATAGTATTCATGGTTAGTGAAGTATAGGAAGGCTGACCACAAGCAAATGATGGATGTTTAGGCCCCTGTATTGCTGAAGTTATCCAAAAGAATTTTGCATCGTGGTCTGGGTATCAAAAGGTAAGAGGGTGATTAAGAAAAAGAGCTTATTGCTTAGACTGGAATAACTGGAGTCTACTGTGCAGACTCTTGCAGTAGTGAGCAGTAACTGTGTTACGTCTGTCTTGGAGGGTATAATGCCATGCACACAGTTTAGCTGTCTAAGAAAGAGAGTTGTATTCACTTTCGAATAAACAACAACTCTTTCTCAGGATGCTGCTTCAGTTCCGGGGCTGGCAAGGTCCCCAGTAGCTTGAGTATTTCATGTTTGCTTTAATGCACAGCGTGCAAGTGCCAAGTCTGTATTTGATTTGCAAAGGACAGAAATGTACTGGTTTCTGCTTAATTTCCTTGTTGATGTTGTATGTTGTCTCCATGGTGTGACAGTCCTTTCCTAGAGTAAATTCTTTTAAATAGAAATTTTTGTAGAAAACAGTAGTTTCACACCTGTGTCCTGTGAACTTGGCAGATGCCTGAATCCAAGCGACAGAGGCTTTATCATGGCAGGCAGAGGTGCAGTTTATTTCCAGTGCATTGCTCATCTGTAGAATTTGTCTGTTTACTATTGACCTGCTGCAAATGTACAGGCACCTTTCTGTACAGGGGAACAGGTTTCTGTCTGTTAGCAGTACCTCTGTGTGTCACACCCTCATTACAATGTGTTTCATTTTATATTCCATTTTCCTTGTTAATTTGATCCTGTCAGTAGTTAAAACCAGGTAATCTGATCCAGAAATGATGTGAATCATCTATGGAGAATTGAAGCGTACAGAAATTTAACATGAGAGAGAGACCTGTCTTGCACCTGTTTTTTTGCACTAGTATACAGTGACCCTAGAGAAGTTAAACAAGGAATTTTTTTTTTTGAAAGAGAAGTCAGAAATTCTGCATGATATTAAGGAGAAAAGAGCCTCAGGGAGGATCTTTCAATCACTGTGAGCTGACAAAAGACTCCAGAGCCTGCAGTCCACTTTTAGTGTCATGTTGAAGAATGGAGACACAGTTCAAGGGTGTGCTATTAGTATCACCAACCCAAACTTCAAATGTTCTTGTGATGAAAAGTACCCTGCTGTAGAAAGCTAGTCCATCTGCTGAGCGGTAGTAACATGAGAATACTACCAGGTCATTTCTTGAGATCTTGTTAAAGTTACAGTTCAAAAAATTCCTCAAGAAATTCGAGGCATTGGTTTATTTATCATTATTTTTAAGCTGAAGGATGATGTTTTTTAAATATAGGAAATGAAAACAAAAGAGAACAGCCAAGAGAAGCATAAGCACTGCTGTCATCTTTATTATTACCCTGTGCCTCACTCAGGTGGTGCTCACAGTTACCTGAGCTACTATCAGACTCATGCCTCGAGGACATCTACAGTGCTCAAGAGACAGGGCTTTATAGAGCAGACTCACACAGCACTCTGCTTCAGAAATGAAGTGATTGCTGGCCAGGAGAAATGAAAAGGGAGCATTACATTAATTCCCACTGCAAATGTGATCTGGACCAACAAGCTGTAACCTGCACTGACAAGAAAATTATCCTTGCAACTGTATTTTAAGGGGGAAAAGCACTTTTGGGTAAGATGTAAGGCAGTTTCCCTTCGGAAGTGTGGGGGATGGCCATGTTACAAGGGACAGGGTGAAGCTCTGGAGTGGGAAACCATAGAATGGTTCTAGTTAACAACTTTTTGAGGCATCCATGTGTCATTCATCAAACTTGCCTTTTGTCTGTCTGAAAGCAGAACAAACAAAGGAGATGGGCTCCTACATCGTTCTTCTCAGTGAAGTAGATAATCCTGGTTCACTGAGCAGAATATAAAAACAAGTCATTCTCGATGGCATATGCTATAATGAATGCTTGATTTTGAATGTCTGAGGAGAGCACGCTCTCCCCTCAAAGTCATAGTCTGAGTATGACACCCGTAGCTTCCATGACTGATGAGGCTGAGAAAAATGTTTTAAGGGGGAAGCCTTGATGGCACATCAAGGTAGGCATTTATAAACTGTCATGACATAAAGCCCCACGTGAGAACAAATAAATACATGAGCTTGTTTTTTCAATTTATAAAACTCTGTTTACCACAGTTCATAAAAATGGGAGCAGTAATTAGGATCAGTATGCAAATGCTATTTAAACTCTCTGCAATTATTCCCTACCTCAACAATAGCTTTCTTCCCCATTTTCTTTTCTCCTCCAGCACATTTCAGCCAAAACACAACCCACACCAAATTGGCCCTGCAGCATCAAATCTGACAGACCTAAACTGTACTAAAATAAGGCAAACTGAATTCATGAAGTTGGAGAATTTATACAGGGCACCTGTCAGCTTTTCAGGAGCTAAGCAGGGGAGTGTTCTCTGAGTAAAGCACCTCAGGGAGACCTGTCCTCTGTCATGTATAGGTTCCACATTAAGTAAGATTGTGAATGAGAACAGCATTGTAAAGTATGGCTGAAAGAAGTCTGAGGGTCAAAGTGGATGGCCAAACAGAGTAATAATGTTCTTATATAAAACCATATACAGTAATGGCATTTCTGCATCTTTCATCAGCCAAAGTTTTGAAGTGCTTTAAAGATGAAATTCTGTAGGAGAATATAATGTTAATCTATACCTCACTCTATAAATCCAACCATGAGAGCCTCTGACAGCATACAAAAATGTTTGGCCTTTGGTTTTATCTGGATGGCCCAAAACATAGAAAACCAAGAGGACCATAGCACACCACCACAGAATTCAGGCATGTTTGCTCCTCTTGAAAGAGTCTGTGTGGTCTTTCTGTGCCTCTGGTAACTAACCATGATTCACTGCTGGTACACTGCTCTGGGTATTGGGTTGTTCATCTTCACCTAAGTCTTGGTTCTGGCAAATCGCACATAAATCATCCAGTACCATCAACAGAAACCAGAAGAATGTGAGTCTGCCAGCCATTTCTTCATCCACAGAGTCACCAGGAAGGGCAATGCCAGGAAACTCTGTGGCACCCCACAAGAAAGCACTCTTGGGTGTACAAGCAGTAGTCATCTTAGGGGAAAAACAATACATGGAGTCACTGCATGACTCCATACATTATTTCCTCTGTGCCCATGGGACCACAGATGAGTCAGCAACAGTTCATGCTTTGTAGTAACAAAAGTAGCTGACAATTGTAACAAAATCAGTATGGATGCTTGGTTCTCATCCAGGGCCAGCGGGAGGTTCTCAACCAACAAAGCCAATGCAGTCTAGTCTATCAGGACATCTGTTGCTTATGAGGGGAGTATTGTAAACAAAGAACAGCCCTTTCTTCTTGTTTTATCTGCTCATTAACAATGTGATGCCTTGTGAACCATAAACATACAGCTTGTGTTAGTTACTGGCTTTGGTGCTGATTATAGTGTTGTCAGATAGGAAGTCGCCTCTTTTCAGATATTTGCAGGGCTGTTGCAGGTCCAGAGTGGAGCTTCATCACTGGGGTGACTATCTTAGGATGTGATACCACCCATGGTTGGTTTTCAAACTCCATAGAAAATCCTCTCTGAAAGCTGTAAAGCCTATACTGAAAGACAAAATGCCACGACTGTGCTCTGCCAGAAGGAGAGCACATGAAAGACTGAGGCTGTCACCAAAATGTCCTTGCAGGAACAGGATCTTTTTAAAATGAAAATTTCCAAGAGATCGTGGGAAGCAGATGATGCCGTAATGCAGAGAAAAGGTCCCTCCCACCTAGTAGGAGGACCTTGTTCTTGAACTCCTTACTATGCGATTGATTTAACCCTCAGTGTGTAGGGGAACACTACCACCAGATATCCAGAGTGAGAGGAGAGCTTCTCTCCCACAGTTATGCACATAGTGGCCAATTTTTGCAAGAAGATGGCATAAAAACCTCATAAGCTGTGCATCAAAGAGAAGGATTAAATCCTGTGTGGTTCTGCCTGTTGTCCAATTAAGTCCCTGAATCATGGAAAAGAATTGTGCAAAAGAATCATGGAAAGTTGGGGTGTTTTTTAAGTGCTATAATGTTCACAAGAAAGAATAAGTCACTTCTCTAGCTCTGTCTCAACTCCTGTGCCCAGGCAGGAGAGATCATACATTTTTCACAATGCTTTTTCTCCTCCAGATGGATTTGGCTAGAGGAGCAAAATAAGCATAGTCCTAGAGGGGAATTTTATTGTTGGGCATTTGTAGGAGATAGGACCAAATCTCTCCAGAGTTTCATTGTGATGACCTACCTCTTCACCAAATTCCTTTGAAAAATCCTATTTCTGTTGTAATATTCCCCTTTACTTGGCACTTGGTATCTCAGTTTGGCTGTGATTATACCTAATAACTTGAAAGCAAACTGCACCACAATCTATGGAGGGTTAAATATTCAGCATTGGTGTATGAGTCCCTTTGACCCCAGCAAGACTTCTGCTCATGCAAGAGTAGGGAGTAAATCCTTGTCTCTGGCAGCCCTCAGGCAGTAGTTAGGATTTGTTCTAATTAATGGAGTCTCTAGTAGGAATTATTCTGCATTTCCCAAATACGTAACCAATGAGTTCTTCTGTTAGTTCGTTGTTCTGCTTTAATAGGGCTTTCAAACATTTCCTCTAGGCTTTCAGAGAAGTTGTTTCAAGTGCATTATTCAGTATTTTAGGCTGTGCTCATCATTGCATTCTTTCTAATCAGAGTACCTCTTTGGTTATTGTGTATATCCATAAACTACAGACAGCATGCAGTACATAGATTTGGCTGCTTTTTCCATAGACACTCTGAAAATTGTAAGCAAAATTGCTTTTCATTTTGTCTGACAGCCAGTTTTAATTTTATTCATTATTTTATCAGATTATATAACATTTCTGTTGTCTGCATCTGTCTTCTGTTTTCTTCTCTCTTCCTTTTTCCCCCATTATGTTTATGCTGAAAATATGAAAACAACAATAAAGAAGAGACCAATAATAGCTTCTTGCAGTAAAAAGGGCTTATTAAAAGGATATTTTCTGCCTGGGTGAAAAAATTCCTTGAAAATATCATAAATACTTTATAACACACAGAGCTACACTTTTATTGTCTTCAGAACTTGATGGTCTAGATAAACCATTAAAAAAAGAAAAAACCCAAACTAAAATGTCACATTAAAAAAAAAATAATTAGGAGAATTTTCTTCACAGTCCAATTAGGCAGATTCTAGATGAAATATCTTTTAAAGAAGAATTAAGTAACCATACAACGGATGAGAGCTTTTCAAACCAGTCTGATGACAAAGCAGATATACTTTAATTTTGTAGAAAAATTCTTAATGCTGTAACATCCAATGAGCTTGGTTTTATTACATGTTTACAAGGCTCTTCATTGTGGTCTCAGCAATATGAAGAGCTCTGCAAATATGCAATAAAAACTGAGCAGATTTGATGTTAGCACTATTCATTGGTGTCCCTCATAGCAGGGAACTTCTATTTAAATAACCACTTAAGGTTCTTGATGTGCTCCCCAGCCTTGGATTCTAATGATAAGGAGCAGAAGGAGGATCTTTCTAGTGAAGTTTTTAGATTGTGTTTTGTTTTCTTTTCTATAAGTACATAAAGTCTTTTATTTAAGATATCCAAGATTTGCTGGTAAGGATGATTCATAACTGAAGTCCAGTTTTCCTTTGGGATAAGGCACCAGTGTTTGTTTTTTGTTTTTCTAGCATAGCAACTGAATTTCATCATTCATTTTGTCATTTAGCAATAGAAGACAACTTCACCAAAGAAGCTTACAGTACAAGGAAAATTGGAAGTAAATGGAAGCCATATGTTACTATATTTTCCAAGGTTAAGAAAAAGCTATAGTTTGTCCTACATGGTTTTTACTTAGAGAGAAGTATACTTTGTTATCAGTTGCCTTGAGTTTTTAAGGTTTTTTAAATATGTATTTATTTTGTTAATGATAGTTTGAAGAATGCATTAAGCCCAAAGTGTTCAGAGCAAGGTTGCTGCCTGGCAGTAATCCATTTCTTAACTTATGTACAACTGTGGAGTTATTAATGCTAGTCAGGTTATGTGCAAGGATTCAGGAAAATTCTTTATTCCTCATTGACTCCTGACAGTTATTGTACCTAGGAACTGGGTAACGTGTTCTGAAGTGAGCAATTATGGAAATGTTTACTTCACTGGCTGCATGTAAATGTGTGCAGAGAATGTACCAGAATTTTTCCTTGGGGGTATTTAATTCTCTCCAGGGCAATGAAAATCAAATGATTTCTTTTTTTTTTCCCTTCCTTTTTTTTTTTTTTTTTCCAAAGCTGGGATGTTTTTTTTAAGTGCTATAATGCAGCTGAATAATGATGAATGCAGTAGACAGAAAAGAAATAGGGAGAGAACTACCAACAGATCTGGAAAACAAATTTTAAGGTGGAAGCTAAAACCAAAAAGGAAAAAAAGGGGTTAGAGAGCAAGGGAAATCTTGTGACAGATTCAGGTTTGCTGGAAAAAGGATATAAAATGGATACTCTAGTATTCAGGAGTAGTAGAGTGCATGTAATACATCTGTTTTTTAAGAACATAAGCGATTGGCTCACTATTGTTCACATTGCAGGGCATCACATTTGCTTGTTAATTAAATGCAGTACCAGTACCTACTGTCCCTGAACAGTTGGGGAAAAAAATCCCAATATGTATACATATCTGAAATTTCTATAGATGCATGTGGATCTCATGCAAATTACAGCTGAATTGTTACTGCTGCTTTTAATGCCTTTCTCCCCTAGTATTTCACCACTACTTCTATGTAGCCTTTGAGAAAAGGAAACTGGTTTACAAAAAAGGAATTTAGGCAAATATATAGCTTCTAGGAGAAATTGAATGGGATGTTTTCATCACTGAGATTTTTTTAAAGCCAACTCATTCTGTAAATGTACATTAAGGTCATATATAAGCAGTTTGAACTGAAATCCTGGAAAATCTTACATATTATGTAACCTGTGCCTGAATCCAAACTTACAGTGTATTCAGTGATGAATGCTTGCCAAAAGGAAACTGAATTAAGTTTTCTGGGCTTTCTAAATACAATTCCTAATCATATCAAAGTGATTTCAGAAAACCGGAGTTTTCACATACTGTTCTAAAGTAGTGAGAGTAAATATTGCTTTAAATTGGCCTCGGTGGTCATATGCCTGTCATTAGGCTAGAATTGGATTACATTAATTAAAAAAAAATAGTTTCTGACCTTTCTGCTCTCATTTTTTGTGTGTATTTTTCCTGAATTTCTTAAGGAAGGGTTTCATAAAAAGGGTTTTATGTCTTGCAGAAAATTGAGTTTTGTAGACATTACCTAACTCTTGATTTGTCACACTGGGAT
>OU383773.1:80032299-80112299 GCA_910950805.1 Acrocephalus scirpaceus scirpaceus | reverse complement strand
TTTTGAAACAGTGAGTTGACGTGTACGTGTGTGAGTGGATGTGCAGGCATACACACATCCTGAGAATGTTTCTGTTACATGTAAAAGTTTATTTTGCTTCTGTGGTGCATCCTTGTTTTTCCCTGTGTCCCTCTCCCTCAGATGCCTGAGTGTGCTTACCCACTCTGTGTTTTAGCCTTCAGGAGTACTCCTGCTTGCAGTTTTCACACCATTACTAACTTGACTTATGTTGCAGTTTGCCTGCCCACTTCCGTGGTGCCTTTTTCTGGAACAGGCTTGCCTCCCCTCCCAGACCAACAGGACGTGGCTGTGCCTTTTCCTGCTCAGAGTGTGCAGCGCTGGTGCTCAGCGCCCCCTCCTCCGTTTGTCCCTTGCCTTGGGGACAGAATGTGCATGCCAAAGCCAGGCCAACCCCGCACACGTCCCAGATATGCTTCACAAGGCAAGGGATAAATTATTTTTAAAAGAACCCTATGGTTACAGTAGGAGGCTTCACGTTATACCGGTCGTGATTTTGCCAAGCTTCCAGGACAGCAGGAAAATGTGAAACCCAACCGTGTGCTTTTTGTCATCCCCAGAAAGGCAAAAGTCTCTTTCCTTGCAGGCTGCTTTTCCAGATCTTTCCGTGGCCGGCTTTTGACACTGCATCGCCTGCCCCTACCGGGAGGGAGCCGGGGCTGGGCTGTTTCCCGCAGTCCCGGGGGACGCAGCCCTACCTCGGAGCCGTGTGCGGACAAAGAGGAGCGGAGCGCTCGCACACGGCTCGGCCGGCCCGTGCAAAACAGTTCCAGCTGTGGCTGCTCATGGATTTGGGGGAGGGGGAGGGAAGGCATCGCCTTGTGTTTTAGGTGTGGCTGCACGCATGGAGCCTGCTGGAAACACTGCTTTTAACTTCCTTAGAGGAAGGGAAAGGGATATAAACAGTGAGTGATTCTCAGCTCAGGGAAATTATAAGAGCATTTTAAAATCTAAAGTACAGTTTCAGGTGGAATTGGCATTTTGCTCTGTTTTGGGGGAGTATAAAAATATTTTTCCCCGCATTCAACAGGAAATCTTTTCCTCTGGCACTTCTTAGTAAATGAGGCAAACTCTGCACTGCATTTGGATTTGGTGGCCTTAAATGCTGTGAGCTTACAAAATACACATCCCACTTTCAGAAAGGCCAGCTTTCCCTGGGTGATTTTGCTGGGTGATTTTCTTTCTCATTTTTCCTCCCGAAATGTATAAGGTGGCAAAATTAATTACACCAAGTGCAGGCATGAAAACTTTGATAGCGTGTATGGCTTAAACTAATGCTTTTGCTCATGTGGCTGCTGTCCTCTGAAGGCTCTCTGTTACTGTGGCAGAATAATTGACGATCAGGGGAAGCTTTTGATCACCCACAGAACAGTGCATGTTTGGGAAAGGGTAGGATGGAGGGGTTTGTACCATTCAGAGATGAGAGAGCAGGATCTGAGTCTGGCGTGCGCCTTCTGCAGAGAGACCTATTTAAAAAGAAAACCTGAACTAGTCTTTCCTTCCCAGAATATGAGAGCCAGGCAGTATTTTTTATCCTTAAGAAAAGTAACGAGAAGAACCTGCTTTTGATATTTGTAAGTGCAAGTCAAGCTGAGCCTCCTGCTATATTTTGGTAACACTTCCACTGGACAGAATGTTTGTCCTGTTCATTGCAAAAGTGGTGCCAGCTGCCTGTCTGACAAAGCAAGTGTTTTTAAAGTGCCTCACTGTGTGTTTAATGCATTTGAAGAAGGTGTTTTGTATTTTAAGTACTTATAGGCGTCCAGTGAAACATTTGCATCTGGCACCCTTTTTAAAAATAAAAGAGGAGACATTTTCTCTTCCATGTGGTGCCTTTCATGAAAATGCATCTGTCCTCTTATGCAGTCATTATCAAAAAGAGAAAGGTTTTGTGCTTTGGGATTTTTAAATTTTTTTTCTATTTATTTTAGTTGTATTGGTAAGAAATGTGTCTCTCATGAATAATGCCAGCAGGAGTTTCCCATTAAATGGTGTTGAGCATGTCATGGACAACTCGATTTAACTTTTAAATTTTCTATTGCCTCCTCAGGAAGGATCCATATAGTGCATCATCATAACCTTAAATTTATTTCCTGGGGAGGCCACATTTCTTGTTTTCCCAACCCTCAGCCTTGAGCACAAAGTCCTTCTCTTTTTCAGCGTAACTTCAGAGCAAAGTCAGCCTGCCAGATGGAGTCCTGCTGCATTGGTTTCCCTCTCTCGGTCACCGAAGCACATTATTTTTGCACCATACCCTGTCTCCCCTAAGGCTCAAAACTAAAAGACTAGTCTGAACTCTGATCTCTGGCAAGGTGGCATGATGCACTACGTCATTCTTAACAGGCCAGTGTGTTGCATTTTCTTCTTTTCCAAATGAGTATAATGTCATTCCTTATCCTTTCTATGATTGTCACCCTAGAGAAATGTGGTCAGGATTATTCAGAGGAGTTAGGTACAGCTCAGTACTTTCAGTTTGACTCAGATGCACTGGGAATATGCAGTTGTGCGACCCAGTATTCTTAACCAGAGTGTCTATTCAGAAGGCAGCTAAGATGTTCAAGCAAGGTTTCCACTGGAGAGAGGCAACTTTCACAGTGATACATCTGTTCTGTGGTGGCAGGCTATGTCATTTGCCTTGTCTTCTAGTAGAAAATGAAAAAAAGTCCAATTGCATCAAAGTGGAGAAGCAAGGCACAGGATATGTAAACTATTTTTTTCTCAGTTGTTAGGATCCCAAACTACTTAAGTAGCCACTAAGTACTTTTTATTTCCTTTTAGTACTTGTCTCCTTTTTGCTGTTGTTTTTCAGCTTGGCACATTTGCTATATCATAACCCCGTGCTCGATTTGAGGTCTACCCCTGGGCTCAAAGTAGGTACTTCAAGAAGCCAAATTAAGTCATCATTTCTGTTTAGCTGGTTAGATATGGTATCAGGAAGACTTAGCCATGTTTCCCACCTGACGGTGGTTGTGAAATGTATACAGTGCTTGCTTTGTCAACGGAGTAAATTTTAACTGAAAAAAATAAAAAGAGAAATCCTGTTTGAACAGAGGCTGTGTTTTGTTTGTACAGTGTGCTGGCAGGCCAGAGTGGTGTTTCTTTTCTCAATGAAGCCTGTGTGTTGTATGAATGACTAAAGCTTTCAGCAGCCCCATCATATAACAGTGTCATAAACGATTGTCTCACCCATGTGTTAGAGTCTGCTCTGTCTCATAGCAGCTTCTCTGAATATTGACAACTTCCACAATAAAAGGAATCAATATGTAGAACAATGCAGAAGCTTCTAAACCATAAAATTAAATTAAAAACTGCTGTCTGAACTGGAAACCCAACATAACACTTCACACAAGGTACACAATAGAGTTTTTATGTAGGACACTGGCTTATCTCTTGAAGTCCTCACATTTCTAGTGATGGAAAAGTGACAACTAGCAGGAAAATTTAAGGTTCATTTCTTTGATCCTTTATGGATGTACCACTGGGAGGTGTTTGTGTGGTTAGGGCACCTGGGTAGGACTGTTTCCAACAAAGCTCAGGGTTTATTTCTGAGTCCTGCAACTGGGAGTTTTTCCAGCCTCATTTACTAGTCACAGCAGTATGGTAGAAGTGTTTTTGCCTGTCAAGGTAAGCACTGGGCAACTGAGCCTGTTCCTTGTTTATCGAAACTCCCAAATACCAGCTGATAGCAAGTTGAAGGGAAAAGATTCTTGTTTTGGCTTCTACAATGTGGCAGCACCTCAGGAAGCTGCTTGGGCAGGTGCTTGCCTTCAGATAGATAACTAGTTTTTTTAATTGATTGTGTCACATCTCTTTGCCATTGCTAGGGGCTGATGGGAGGGTATCTCAAATAGAGGCTTATGGTGTGATGTCCTCCTGTTTTAATCTAGATATTAATATGAGCAGCATTCTGGTGTTCTATTTTCAGGTGGAAGAGACATAAAGACAGAGAATTACAGGATCATTTAGGTTGGAAAAGTCTTCTGCAATCATCAAATCCAACCTTTAACTGATCACCACCTTGTCAACTGCACCATGGCACTAAGGGCCGTGTTCAGTCTTTTCTTGTACACTTCCAGGGATGATGACTCCATCACCTCCCTGGGCAGTCCATACCAATGTTTAACAACCTTCTCCATGAAGAAACTCCTCCTGCTGTCCAACATGAATCTCCCCTGGTGCAGCTTGAGGCAATGTCTCTCTCTGTTTCGTCATCACCTCTTTTCTCTTCTTTTCTCAGTGTTGTCATCTTTAACTAGTTTAGATGTTAGGAGTGTCTGAAACACATCCGTGATGTCTCATTTGCTGCCCACCTGAGAGAGCAGCAGGCATGTGCGCCCAAATGACAACTTACCCTGTGACAGGGCAGCCAGAGTGTGCCCTTTTCACTTGTATTCTTGCCTGGTGTTCTTGTTTATCAGTAGCAAACAGGTCTGTGTTTGTGATTTCCTATGTCCTTGTTTCTTATGGTGGAATCCTCTGGGGCTCAATGTGGTAGGAACACGGAGTAAATGTCCTGTTCTTGGGTTACTCTAGAAGAGACTGATTTCTTCATCCTGTCCTTCCCTTACCCCCTGCTCCACCCCCTTATGGTGTTGGTTCCCTAGAGTCTGCTAATGTGCATCTAGGATGATTGGAGTTGTATCCTCAAGGAAGGCACTGAGAAAATAATTCTTTTCTACCTGGCTCTGTTTGCTCAGAATTTATAGGAACTTGATAGCATGTGGACTTTTTTTTCCTGAGTGAGATTTAATTGCAGTTAACCAATGGATCCAAAACTTAGCAAGTGGATATACGCAGGCAGGTGGGTGCTGTGTGATAGCATTAGCTTCGTTTTTGGGGGGAAGTTATTTAATTTCCTGTCTCAGAAATGGTCCCAATCCAGACTTCTGGGAACAGAATATTCCCTCAGCTGTAGTCCCTCGCTTCACTATTATCCTTTAGACCCCCAAAATGCAGTGTTATCTGTCAGGTTGAAGAGCTCTGGATGGGAATCCCAGTGAAGCCCATCAGTGCCGCTTCTTAATCAGCTGGAGAAGTCACTGCTCAATGATGTGGAGCACCCCTTGCCGCATCCCTGGAGTGCAGAATCCAGCCTGGGATCTCTCATGCAGCAGTGCCTAGTGTTCAGCAAACACGTTTGTTTTGCGTGGTGTAGAGGAACAACGGAGCTGCTCCCTGCCTGGTACATACCTTCTTCCTCAAGGCCCATATTTTGATCCCTGTGTCTACTTTTAAAATGGCAAATCTGTACCCTTCCAAAATAATTTTATTTTACCAGAATAAGGGCTGCTGCTGCTTTTTCTATTTTTTTTTCTTAAATGTGGTATCATGTATTGAATTGGAGTATTGTGTCACTGCAGTGTGTGACATTACACTGTAAAATATAAAGCTATAAAAGTCTGTAATTTATAAAACTATATTAGGTGCTTACTGTATGTATTATGGCCTTGTAATTCACCATCACCTATCATTTATTCTATATATAATTCCACTGAGAGTTTTGGTGACATTATAAAGGAAAAAAGTGTAGCTCAAGTGGCTTGTCATCAGAACTCCAAGACAAAATGTCCTCGTATTGCATTATATAATGTTTTTAGTATTATCCATAATGCAAGAATAAGAAATTTCTGCTTCACACAGTTCTAGTTTATGATCCAGGAATGTTATTTGTATCTGTCAAAATATATTGAGTGGGAGATTACACCAGGTGCTCCCACCATCTTGTTGAATACTTTGTATTAGATTGTTGCATCATGTGTTTGTATAACAAGGTCAAAACATTTAGTAAAAAATTTTCCCAGCTTAGTGTGAGGCTTTGCTAACTTCAGTTGAAGAAGCAGCTAATTCATTTGTTCCTGAACAAATTCCAAATCTTCCTAATTGGGAATTGTCAAATATACTTAAGGTCCTCCTTATGTTTGAAAACTGAGGAACAGTGTTTTACACTCACTGTTCAAAGTGCTCTGGAACTGCTATTATATTTATGATGTTTTAGAAAACATGGAGTATCACAATCCATTTTTGGAAATGTTCTTAACGTTAGTGAGTTAAAACAATAACAGATTTTGTAATACATCTAAAATCACGAGCTCTATTTCTAAGGAAACAAAGCAGCAAAGCTCTTCATTTGCAGTTGAAGAATTATGTGTAGTGTGGTTTGGATGAACTCACTGTCTGGCTCACCAGGTTAGTCTGATGTCTGTGCAACAGTTTTGTTACCTTCTTCATCAAGCGTGCTGAAAGCCAGCATTGTCCCAGTTTCAACAGGAAGCATTGGTGCAGCTGAGCCTCTCTTCTTTGGTTCGTGGGTGTACAGTGTCACCTCTTATTCAGGGATCTTCCAGTTGGATACTCAGCTTGTCTGAGCTGGGTGATGCATCACAAAAGGAAAAGAGGTGTCTTAAGGACCGGAGATATCAGATTGTGGACTCAGTCAGTGGCAGGGTGTTTGAGGGAGATCTCTTTCAGCACTGACCCATTGCATCTGGAGAGCGGGCGCAGCAGCTGTTGGATGGTGGGGAGCACTGGCAGAGAGGTGGGGCTCAGCAACTGAGGTTTAGCAGTCAGTGCTATGTATGAGATTCTTAAACCATCACAGCTTCTTTGCTAAAACATAACATACAAAGTTTTTAAAAATGGAAGAATGTTTGTGAAACTTTGTTGGAATTTTTGAGGGGGAACATAAAAGAAAGGATACAGTTCAACCAAAACCAATATTTTTTACCAATATTTTTCTTGCAGCATAGTGGGACAGCTGTTTGCAGCTATGAACAGATCAGACTTACGGTATGGTTACAACCATTTTAATCAGAAAAGAAGGAGAGGGAGGAGGCAGGCAAGGAATGAGCCTGGAAGTCGACTGATTTCCCTTTAAATCACATTGTAATTTCTTTTTTGGCTAGTAAGTGACTTGAAAGTATTGAAAGATAAACAGCCTGAGCTAGGGCCTGGACTTCTGCCATGTGCTGGGTTCCTAATTAAGGGATGAAATTGCAAGATACCGTTCAATTTCACTGCAACTGTAGCTGGGTTTTGTGGGTCAGTAAAACAAATGAAAGGGTTTTTTTCCTGTCCTGTTTGTGCACTTCAGATACACCATGCACAGCTATCTGTCTTAGCAATGGTAGGACTTAGCCATACAATCCTTGCAAACTGATGGCAGGAATAGGCCTCTCTTTGAAAAGAAAAGAAAATGCTTGTGAATGTTTAAGTTTTTGTGGAACTTCTCAGTTGAATAACTTGCCTTACCCTTTTTTCCTTTTTAATTCTCATATTAGCATTCAGCAGTGACTTAAAATCATAAAAACAGAACTATGGATTTTTATTAAGGCCTGAAATTTTTAAGTGCCCTGCAGAAAGCCTCACAATAGAAGAAAATTCAAGTGACTGACTTAATGGTTTTGAGTGGCTCTTGCATCCATTTTAGTACAAATTTCTATTGATTACAGAGTTTTATTTTTGCCATGATGCTGTTGTATTTGTAGTTGTACATTATTTACTGACTTGAACACTATCATTTTCTAAAATGCAGAGGTAAGGAGGTATATTTTGGTTTTGTACAATTTTCAGAATAAATTAAAAGGGAGGTAGTTTCAACCTGAAATGATTTTTACAACTTCATCCCATCCTGGAACAAAGTTTGAGAAGGTAGGCAGACACCCTCTGTTCCATTAATTTTAATGGTTATCTTAGAGCAATAAAACCTATGAAAATGAAATAATACATGTATTTTTTCTAAAACTTAAGCTCTTATCTATTATGCTTGCTTAATACTTAGTTCTTTCTCTTTTCTTTTCCTTTTTTACATCATTTCCTACTGTGGCAAACTCTTGTGATGTCATACAGAGTGATAACTCAAGCTCTCTGGCAGTACCAATGAACTGTGAATGTCACGGAGTTGCAGAGGTATAGATGATGTGGTCTTGTAAACCCAGAAATTTTTGGGATCACACCCTGAATATGTCAATTAAAT
This sequence comes from Acrocephalus scirpaceus scirpaceus, assembly GCA_910950805.1. Lineage (NCBI taxonomy): Eukaryota > Metazoa > Chordata > Aves > Passeriformes > Sylviidae > Acrocephalus > Acrocephalus scirpaceus. The sequence goes on along the minus strand of OU383773.1, from coordinate 80,104,309 downwards.
ACGCTTGTAAGAGACTGATCATGAAATTATCACGGAATTATGATTTCACTCCATATCTAGTACAAAATATTTAAAAATTCGTCATATCACAACTGCCTTTAAGAGAAGAACTTTATGAAAATGTGGGAAAGTTAACTTGATTTTGACAGAGTTCCCTCCCTCCACTGAACACAGTGTTAGGTGTCTTGCAAACATCATTGAAGAAATTTCATACTGAGTAGTGAGTTAAAACCTTATAACCAGAAAGACACTGTAACCAAAACCACATCTACTTGATGCACAAATTTGAGATAGAAAAACATTATTTTTTAAAAACCTTTAACTAGCCATTAGAAGAGGCACTGCATGTTAAAACATAGGAAGAGGATGAAAGGCAGTTTTTGTGCCAACAATTCTTCACCCTGTTTTCTTCAATTCATAAACATAACATTTATGGGAATTATGCAGGTAGAATGGACCCTTAAGTGCTCACCCCTCAAAACAACTAATTCTTCCCTTCTCTGTCTCTCTCTCTCTCTCTCAGATGTGTATGAACAGCTTTAAAGTGATATTTTACATTACTTAAAAAATATGGGAGTGTTTGTTGCTGTTGTGTAGGAAGGAAATAAATCATGGGCTTTTGTGGGATTTTAAATTCATCCCAGGAGTGAAGAGCTAATATCAAGGCCTTCACAACTGGGATTAATTTCATGTATCTCTCAGGAGTCCATTGGGTATTATCTTTATACATTATAAAAGTGTGTTTTGATATGCTTTAAATTAGTATTTTTTTTTTCTTGTCTGTGGAGCAGAGGAAGAGAGATAGTGTGTGTGAGATGGTGTGTGCTGGATGACATGATTGACATGGGTGGAGAGCTGCTGAATCCAGGGCAATTAAGTGGATTGCTGTACAGTGTTGTTCCTGAGCATTACAAAGACTAAAGTGCAGTCTGTGCATGCAGATGTAATACTGAAGAAGAAATTCACCCCAATCCAAGCATGTTCTTGCTCTTATTTTATTTCCCTCAAAAGAACTTCTTTCTGCCACTGGAAGCCTATGGCTGAATGCCAGCCTTTTCACATCTTCACCACTCAGCAGCAAGTTTCTGTGGACATCCTCTAGCAGATGCTGTCAATTCCTCACTTTCCTTTCATTCTGCTGCCTCTGCCTTCATGGATCACTGCGTGTTCGCGGTGCGTGTCGAAGGGAAGGGCAGAGTGGCAGGAGGAGGGCTCGGAGAGGTTCAGCTTCCCAGCTCCACAACATGGGTGATCTTCAGTCACCCAGCCTGTGATCCTCACTCGTTGCTGTGACCCTTTGCCCTTGTAGGCAGTAGCACAAGCTGACTAGAATCAAACCTGGCTTTTTCCTTTCTCTTTTTTATTTTATTTTGAAGTAATTTCTTAAAAAAAAAATTGAAGATAAGATTAAGTCACAATGATGCATGAGGCTTGGAAATTAGTACAATAGTTCAAAGAAACCTCAGCTACATTTGTGTGTGTGCTTATGTACACGTGTGCAATGGCATGTAAGCATTAGCTGTGGAGAAACAGTTGCTAAAATGGTTGATCAGGCAAATGGCTTAAATATTTACTGAGGTTGTCATGTCTCCTTCTGCCTGGTCATAAGTTTAAATCTTCCTGTGCTGGTTGTCTCATTAATTTAAGAGGATAGAATTTAGTGCAGTACTTTGTGATTGCCCTGATTGCAGAATATCTCTTAGGCCAGAAGGAGAAAAAAGGTAAATAATATCTTTATAAGTGTGTATTTCTGTAATCTTTTAAATAATGCATGTACGTAAGGAAGCCTGAAAAGTGCAGTCTCCGAAAATCTTACTTTAAGGTCAGAAGGAATCTTAATGTTCATCCTGTTTGTACTAATTTTGTCACTGTAGGAGCTGGCAATTTTGCAAAATGTATGCTTCCCTGTATATGTCATTATGATCTTTTCAGTTCTTCAATGACTTCAGTATTGCAGGCTTTTTTCTTGGATAGTATTTTATTGGCTAAAGATTTCGGTTTTGGTGTATTCCATTACCTTGGTCTCCCTCTGGCTGTGTCCCTCTTGGTATTCCCCTTTCTTCCTTTGTCTTATTAGATGGAGGGTTAGTTAACAGTAGAGATACTGACATATTTAAATACTTATGGTCTGTGCTAGATTTAAATGTTTAATATGCAACACACAGTGTTCATTCTCAAGGTTCCTTCTTAAGTTCTACAATAGACTTTCAAATGCTACAAATCTGTGGAGCAGATAGCCCTCCCATCTGTCCATTGTGCCTTGTCCTACTTTGTATCAAAATTATGTCAATGGGAAGCCTGAAGAATTTTATGTGTAATCTCAAGAAAAAAATAAATATCCATTTATTTGCTAAGACTACTCCACACGCTTCTACTGTTGCAAATATAACAAATATTGCAACAGTTTCCTTTTTTATTTGTGTTATTAAAATTCTCACTCAAAAGAGCACCTGCATCACTCAGCAGTAACGTGCATATACATGTTTTGCTGTACCTCAGTTATTTCGCTGGGTGTCTGTGTGTTTGCATGTGTTGAGTTTTTCCTCTTCATGCAGGACTTCTTATACCTTCATTGGACAGGATGAAGAGTGCCACAAAATAAGCAGCTTATGTTTTATTTTCCTTGTTTAGTATGTGGCCCTGTGCCATACTTATTCCTTGCAACAGAAGCCTGGCACTTAAGTCAGATTAACTCATTTCTTCATGGGTTTTTGTGTTGCACTCATGATAGTTGTTGACTGATCTGCAAATATTCTCTATCGTGTGAAGTGAGGTGCCATTATAATTCCCATTTTACCCATGGGAAACTGAGTCACCTTTATTAAAGGCATGCCGCTCAGAGTAAGGGGCTGAGTTTTTTGAAATATATCCTTTGTTAGCACTGTGTATGTTCATGACACCTCAGACCTTCCATTTATGCTTTATGGTAAAGCAGTTTCCTTCCTTCTTGTCCTCTGTCCTCCCTGTGTGCCAGCAGCAGGAACTGTCAGACAAATAGGAGATATTTTTTTGCCTGGGTTCATTTATCTGTCTAGCATCACCATGGTCCTTGTAAGCAAGCGTTGTAAAGAAGATCTTGTCCAGATTTGTGACATGTTTACAGAGAAATCCATAGCAGTGTAGCTACCAAATGCTAACAAATCTTTATTGAATGTGCAGTGGGGTTTTTGTGTGTATTAGTTCAGTCAGACCAGCACTGTTTTTCTTAAGAACAGTTAAAGGCTGATAGCAGACTGATTGTACAGCCAAATTTTAAGTTCTGTCTGTGAGGATGCAATTTCTACAATTTCTCTGTTAAATGTCTTCAGACCATTTTTTCTTTTTTCCTGAAAAAGATGACATGTTTTTCCAGACTTCTTAGAGACACTTGAGCTGACTTCAAATGAACTTTCCAAAAAACCCAATGTAGACAAGTCCTGAGACAGATATCTAGTATGAAAAATTCCAGCCCAAATAGTTAAAATCTGGCAAAGTAATATAGAGCTGGAAAAAAGGATGTTATAGTCAGAGGTATTTGTGAGTCCTAGTTAAAGATGTCATTGTCTGTGTATCTTACAGTCTCTTTGGTTGTTACCAGCAATTATTTTTATTTCAATGCAAATCTCTTTTTTCTAGTTTGCATTATGAGAAATTATTGTGCTAAGGGTTAGGGAGATTTTTTTAACCTTTCTTTTTTGGTACCTGTATTGAGAGACTGATTTAGCTACATAATCACAAATGAAATTAATTTACTAAGCTTAACTCAGCTTGCTCGCTTCAATTACCAGAGACACCAGAATGGTTGTTACGTTTATGAGTCCAGTCCTGCTAATCGAATATTAGAATAGATTTATTTTCCCCTGTTAGCCAAGTGAAGTTTTCATGTGGTTAAATCTGGTAGTGACCTCCCCAACTGAGAAATTTTCTATATCCTTTACTTGCTAACTAGTCAGAATCATACTTGGAAGCATTTTGCTTTGTATATGAAATCAAACACAATTCTTACAGTGCAAAAGAGTAAAAGAAACCCTGAATGTAGCAAAACCACAATTTCCTGTTGAGGCCATAAAACAGAGGAGCTGTCTGTGATTGCTTTCTCAGTGGCAGCATGGAAGGGATGTGGCTATGCCAAATGGGTTGATGTTTATGGATAAACTGGTCACAAACTCATATTTATGCAAGAGGTAGTTGGAAAAAGCTGCTTTTAAATGCTAATGGCTATTGTTACAACTGTGAGCTGGAGGTTTGAGTACTGATAGTGTCTGCCTTAACCTCAATGTTTACTTCATCAGTGCAAGGACCTTCTGGGGCTTGTATGGGTGGATGAGTAGTTCTTCCAGCAGACTCTGTGTATGTTTTAAAGTATCAGGCTATGCATGGTCTTACAGCTTCAGTGACTGGGAAAGCGGTTACAAAGCAGTGTCAATAAAATACTTCAGAGAATAATTCATCATCAGTTATTATTTGTCTAGCATTCAATTTTTTTGTGTAGTGTTCAATTTTTTGTGCAGGAGGAAGGAGAGAGAGGAGTAATGCCACTCTTTAACTTTGCTAACAAAAAGAATAAGCACATGAGATACTGAAATGGTCTGCTTGACTCTTAGGATGGTCTCAGTGTCTGAAGAGTCTGCTGGACCTCCTGAGGCTTCCAAACACATCTTCAGGTTCTCATCGGCTTTTCAGGCCTAGGGTTGTGTCTTTCAGCTGAACCTGACCAGACTGGCCACTTCTTTGATTGAACACAAATTCTAATACTGTTCTGTGTAATGTACATATTATTTTTTTTCTCCATCCTCTTCTTACGTGCTTACTGGAGCAGGCTGGACCTTTCTAGGGCCTGTTGGTAAGGCTGACGTCCTCAGCTGCAGTGCAAATGGGGAGTCAGACCAGAGAGTGCATGTTTCAGATGTGTGCACTGACGATGAAGCCCGATGCAGCATCTTATGAGCTTTGCTCAGATGTCTTTCTGGGCTCCCCCTGGCCAGGCTCTGCTTGTGTGAGGAGCAGCATGTAGTGGCAGCCCTGGCTGCCCCTAGAACCCAGGGCAATCTAGTCATGTCAGGGTGGCACGGGGCCAAGCTAGTGATAGGCAAGGTTTTTATTAGTCTTGGGCAGGTCCTACCAACAGAAATACACTGCATCTGGAAATGTAGCTAAGAGCTCTGCTCAGTGTGACCCTGCCAGATTGGGCCAGGGCTGGATTGAGGGCCAACTCTGTCCTCTTGGAGTGGGTACTGGAGAAGCACTGTCAGCATCTGCATTTGACAAGATCATTTACTAACTAGCCCATCTTCTGGAAGTATTGATGTCTCCAGGGATGCCCAGCCTTCCTATGCACCATGCAATAGAGAGACACACTGGTCTGTGGGGCTTGGGGTTTGTTCTGAGGGCTGCCTCAGGAATGGCTCTCAAACAAAACATGCAAGAACAGAGGTGTCTGTGATGAAGCCTCCTGTGGCAAAAGTGATGGAATGTGGTATTTGGCAGTTTGCTTCCTGGGTAAATCACAGCTCTGTGCCTCAGCTTCCTCATTTGTAAAATGGGGTTAATGATATTGTCCTCCTTGTTAAAAAGCTCTTGGTATATGCTGATGAAAATACACACAATGTGTTATTAAGCTAGGTATGATACATAGAAACTAGGTTTTATTATTGCTCCTACTTTCCCAAGCGTGGGTTTCCATTGGAATTTTCATCTTGTGCTTAGTGCAGGTAAGTATTGAAATATATTTATCTAATAAGAATAGTAAGGAAGAAAGAGCTATACTTCTGACATGCTAAAAAGTGACTAAATCAAGATTTAGCTCCTTGGGAATTAAACACCTGAATTATAAGCACCTTAATATGGGGTTCATTATATAGGTTCTTGAAGATCGTTGAGTACAAAAGAACATTCTGGGAGTTTCTGTCTCTGCTATGTAATCTAGGAGATAGTAAGTGTGTTGGGCTACACAGTATGTTTAGAGATAGTTGGGATAACCTCAAGACTCACATGAGGCTGATGAAAGAGGTAAGACTTCAAAAGTTCTCAAAAGTCCAAATTGAGCATCATGGTCATGTTTGCAGACTCGCAGGTTCTTCACCAGCAGCTTCTTTGTGCCGCAGTGACCTCCTCCCAAAACTCTGCAAGCCACTAGCTGGGCATAAGTGTAGCAATGTCAGAAAGTGTTTGCCAAGAGCATGGGAAAGAAAGAATTTCTTTTCATCTCTGCCTGAGGACTGAAATGAAGGACCAGCTTCCTCATGTGAAATCTTTTCAGACTGGGTTGTCAAGGGAGAGAGGCTCTGGACCAAGCAGTTCTCTGCCACATGACTCTATATAACCCGACAGACAACACTGCTACATTTTCAGTCTTCCAATAGTATTTTACTGAAATCTTAAAATGTCATAAAAGTTTGAAAGGCCCACATTACCATTGAAGTGTTGTATAGGGCATTGTAGATGGGTGCACTCCCTTTTATATTCTATGTGTGTTGAAGGTAATGTTCAGGGAAGAGAGTTCACTTGAATTTCTTTTTCCTCATACCCAAAATATTCTTTTTGTCCATCTTGCTGAGAGCTACTGTCAGTTTTACCTCTCCAGTGCCATTTCAAAAAAACTCCAAAACCTAGCCAGCACACTCAAATTAATAAAACCTAAGTTTGCTACTCTTAAACCTGCTAGAAGAGCTCTTTCATAGTTGACTAGGTGGCTCAGGAGGTTACTAAGGGGAGATACTTTTTCTTCTCTTTGTCACCTGTTTGAGACTTTTCCAAGCTAAAAAATAATATTCATTATGCAATCGCATATGTTCATATCTCTGTTAAATGAGTTGTGCTGTCTTCGAGTCTTAAGGGACAAGAGCATATCAAACAGTCATTTTCAAAGTGACCTTTATCTCCTTTTCCTCAGTGACCTACCACCCTATGACTGCTTGCATTTCTCAGTTCAAACACCTTTCTCATAGAAAATAAGGCTCACAAGTTTGCATTTCCCAGGCTTATTGATGAGGTGGTATGTTTTTATTGTTTTTGAAACTGTCTATTCTCAAGGTATCTTAACTGCTCTATACTGAAGTTCCTTCAGAACTCCTAGTTATATACCATGTGCACAAAGCACATTTCTTTTCTTTTTCTGTTTTATGTGCCTAATTTTTTCCCCTTACTAAAACATAATTTTTGATGTCTTGAAGAAATAGGTCAGGACTGAAGTCAAAGAATAATAGGGCTGGAAGATCCTAAAGAAAGCATCTCATCCAGGTCCTTCCATGAGACTGGATCATGCATATGTAGACGATCCTTGATTTTTTTTTTTAACTTGCCTTTGGAAAATTCCAGGGATGGGGTCCAATCCACTTTGGGATGAATGTTGATGGGAACAAATCTTTTAGTGTCCTACAGCATCACTCTCTTTAATTAGTCCTGTGACAATGTGATAGTTCATGGATCCCAGTGATTTTCCTACAAATCTTTTCTTTGTCCTTTAATATAAAATTTGTGCTCCTGCATTTTGCTTCTACTTGGGATTAACATTTGGCCAAAACAACTCCAAACCTGTGTCATTTAACCTTGGTAGTTTATCTCACATTCTCCTTCCTCTTTTGGTGTAAAATATGCATGTGTTCTGTGACAATGTTAACATAGATTATATATTGTAATAGCCCTATAGGTGATAATGTTTAGCACCGTATGAAACTACTACTGTAGTGTTTTGTGTTTAAAAGGTGAGAAACAGTGGGGTTCAATAGTTATATGTGTTTTGAGAAGCTTATTTCAGAAGAGCTTATGCAACTACTTTTTTTTAATACAATAAAAGGAACTTCAGCCTATTTTAATGAAGAAAAAGCAGAGCTTATTTCTCAGTTTTGGCCAGTTTGGCACTTATTGGGGCCACCATGAGTTGTAAGGAAGTGTAGCTAATAATTCCTCCATCATTGTCTTATTTGACAAAGGAAATGCACGGTGAGCAGTAAGAAGTATGGTGCACAGGTGTGCATCGGTTATTTTTAGGGACAGAGAAACAGAGTAATTGCAACAGAACTACCCTTGCCCACTTAAAAATCACCAAGTGCAGGAGCTGAACAGAAAATAGAATTTAAGTAGTAGGTATACAGTTAATACATTTATGTTTGTGTTCCAGATGCATGTAATTTTGTATACAACTAAGCAAAAATATTAAAGCCCGTTTTCTCCTTTTCCTTTTTGTATGCACATGCAAAACATTGAATTTAAAGAGCTGTACACCATTAGCTTCTAAGATTCACAGTTGTTCCTAGAACACTGAAAGTAGCTCTTGCAATGATAATTGTAAAACGTTCAAGTAATAGCAAACAGGTTCACATTTAGTATAATGATTAGATAACTAGGGAAAAAACAGCTATTATGTGTTCCTGGACCACAGTGGAGGTAGAAAGCAAGAAAAGTATGTGGTGTGATTGCATATTATTAAAAATGTAGCACTTTATATTTACTTTGCACTTAAAAATTTGAACGATCTGACTAACAGAAACAGACAATCTAATATAAATGGTTTGGAATACATTAAAAATGTATACAAGACAAATCTCTGTTTTATAATCATTCGGCAAAGTAGTAAATTTGCACGGCAGGTTTGATTCATAACAAATTTGCATAACATTTATGTGGAGTTTTCATTGTGCTAATACAGTTCTTTTAGCCACTTTTTTATGTGTGCTACCATTCTATTATATACCTTTGGGGGTACTTGAAAAAAAAGGGAGAGTGGGGGATGGGAGTTAACGGGAAGAATATGACAGAGTTGTAAGATGAAGGTTTGTAATCACAGAGCTGAAAAGCTAGGGAAAAATGGATTGAAAAGTGTATATAACTTAAAATTGGGGGAGTGGAGGAGAAAAGCATGTATTCTGGGCTCCCATGTGGATTTTATTATATGGTATTCGCTTCATCATTCAGGAGGGCGTGAGAAGAAAGATGGGTATCAAGAGTGCATGGATCAAAGGGGCTTCCATGAACAGCTATGTTAAATGAAGGTGCTTGTTAATATACCTTGATTTGCATATGTTTTATATCCTTTCCCAAATATTCCAGGGGCAAATGGATGTTTACATTGTATATTTTGCCTTTTACTATTGTAGCTCTTAATTTTCTTAATTCCTATCCATTCAAAGGACCAGTTTGGAAAAAGCAGTGCAAATTTGTTTCAAGACAGAAATAGGAAATACAGAGGCATGAGGAGAAAATTGGCATTAAAGCGTAGGTGGAATGGATCCATTTGAGAGAGGTTTGGTTTGACATTTCTATCATACCACCATCTTCTTGCTGATGGGCAAAAAATTGAATAGGAAATCATCTAAATCCCAGCTGTGAAATCTGTCTGTGGGAAAAAATATATTTACCAGTGTGCTTACATCTGCTTTCCAATAACTTAGAATTTCTCTTATCACCCACCTCACCTCCCCAGCCTTTGTCTCTTTTCTGTATTCATCTCTTCTTACTTTGTAGAATCTACACAAATCAGACAAGGAACAAATGCATTGTCCTGTACATAGAACATCATAAACACAGATTTCATGCTGCTTTATTATCAACACCATTACTTAAAATCAGTTTTATATCTTCAGATAGCCTGTATACATATTTATTACTTGCAGTATTTTCATCTTGAATTTTAATAACCTAATGCAAATTTTAAGTGTTAAGAAGTAAGCCAACTGGTTGGCCAGTGCATGACTGAACATATTTATGTCCTGATTTCGAGTAGGAGGATGTTAACAGAGGTACCCATTTGTGTACCTCATGAGTAGCAATAGGTGAATGGTATGTATTTGTTCCTTTGTTTAAAAAAAAAATAAAATCTTTTGGAGGACAATAATGGAATATCTATGCTTGGTCACAAGGTACAAGTGTAATATTTTTTCCTAGGTATTCTGCAATGCCTAAATTGTCTCCTCCAAGCAGCTCCACTTCCTGTAGTTTATTCTTTCAGTTTGCTTAGATGTCCTGGTGATTTATGCTGGATAGAAGTTCTGATGGTTAGTCCTTCTTCCAGAGTCACAGTTATGTTTGAGTTAGTTAAATACAAGGGTTTTCAGCATCCTAAATGAGAAGAGGATTGACTTTCAATTTAGCCTGTGATTTTATTCAGTGATTTTGCTTTGTCTCTTCTGCATGTGGGAAGGAGGAAACGTGTTCCTCAAAACCGTGAGACCAGCACCCATGTAGTTCAGTTTCTGAACATTAAAAGGGATAAGGATAAAAATAAGAGGCTCACACAAAGGCATTTGGGCACTCTGTGTCTCTCCTTGCTGAACAGGAAGCTCGCAGTTGTCTTCTTAATTCAAAGTTTGGTAAGAAGTGTGAGTTTGCATTAGATTCTGCAGGTTGCTTTTTGAGATGACAGATGTAAATGTGGTGTAGTGACGATGACATGAATGTGAAAAGTGACAGTGTAGGGAAGTAGATACATTTGTTATTTGTGTAGAGAGAACACCTCTGGTGAGCTTCATGATAACGAAGTAGCCTTCTCTGCTATTGCCTTGAACTTTGTGTTACAGAACAACGTATTGACAGCAAAATGGTGTGTTCTGAGTAGATCCATAGAATGACTTGCTCAGTCTGATTCAAGTAATTGTAAAGAAGACCAGTAAATTTCAGAAAAGCCCTTCCTAACAAGTACTGCAGTCTGTTCTGGCTTTTATATTGGCATGCCAGTGATTCCTATTCCAGCTGGGATGTTGGCTGTCTGTGCTTCGGTCAAGAGGCAGAGTGACTGAGGCACCTTGTCCCTGCTTTTGGCAGTCTTTAACTGAGGAGGTAAAAGTCCCAAAGAGAGTGAAGGATGGGAGATAAAAGTTTAGGGAGTACCATTTCAGGTGAAATTGAGCTCTACTAACTGTGGAACCACATCCATGCTTAAAGAACAGAGATATAAGGACAATGAAGAGCCTCCATCTGTCTCCATTGGCCAGAGTGGAAGCTGTGTCATGCTGCTGAGATTGGGCATGGAACTGTTTTATGAATATTGCCAGTGGCATTAGATTTCACCCTACAAATGAAGCTGTTCTAGAAGTGTTTCTGTGGAAGTGTTTCACAGATGCACTTTATTCTCTTCTCCCAGTATTTTAACTAAGAGAGGAATTGATTTCCCTGGCTTCACCTTACCTAGAGGACCACTGTTTAGTAACTAAAATGATTTTGTAGCTGAAACATGAAAACTAAATGACCAGCTCCTGAGTAACATTAGGAAATTGCACTTTAAATTTAAAATACCTGTTTAATATTTCTTTCTCATTTTTTGGTTCTTCATATTGCCTTTCTGAACCATGATTGCTGACTTTTCTACACGAGAAGCAAAATCAGAAGCAGAGTGTGCCCATTCCTCTCTGGACATGTAAAACAATTCTAATAGCTCCCTTCATCCAACTCATAAAAATATACGTTTTTTTCTAAAAGTATTTTATTAGTATGACTCATTAGAGAAGATTTTGTTGTCCATTAAAACTGCTCACACTCAAAGTTGCTGAATAATCATAAATAAAATGCTTAATGATGGTGAAGTTGAGATAAATTAGTGGGTTTGGTTGATCTGAAAGCTGTAAATGTATTTTCTTTACTGCTAAATGACTATAATAATCAGTTTACTTTTGTATTAACATTAATAACCTTTGCAAAACTCTTCCTAAGAGCAAGGTGCAGGAGGTTTGGTGGTCCATTCTGTACAGCATGCTGAATGGTTGAAAACAAGATGAGCAAAATTGATGCTGCTTGTGATAAGACTTATCTGACTCCTAACCTATAACAATTGGCTCAAGAAAATGTTTGTGCAACTCAGAGGTAGCAATTGGACATTTTAATGACATTTTAATCACATCCTTTATCCTGAATTCTTGCAACTTTAATTTTAAAGTATATTTTCTTGCAGTTGCTATTGTAGTATCAGTGTTTCCACTTTGAACATTCAACTCTGATTTGGTCTGGGGCTGTTTTGCAGTTGCAAGCTGTATACTTTCTTCATTTAGAGGAAAAAATAGAGCAAAGAGTAAAAGACATATAATTTAGTGATTTTTTCAAGAAATACAGGAAACTGTGTGCAATGAATGCCTAATTTTTATGAACTGGAACCTTAAATCATAAATAAAATGTTAATTTGTAGACATGTGTAGTTGTGAAGCAGATGGAAAAATAGAAATGTGCCGGAAAAGTAGGTATTTGCAGAAGCTAATGAAGTTAATTGGTCTCATTTGGCTACACTATTTTCCCAAACCCCCCAAAGACTGGGCTTTTTAATTCTTTAATTAAAAATGAGTAAGGTATGCTAATATTATAACCTTTACTTTTTTTCCAGCTTTCTATATACATACATCTTATTAATAGAACCACCCTTAGCAGTTCAATATTAGCAAGCACATTAGTAATCTGGAAGTTCTAAGGAGGGTGCCAATATTTTGAAACAATAATTAAAAAAATTAGCAAACCATGAGTTAGTATATGCTTTAAAACCTTAATTATTATTTACTTTTCCTGTTTCTACATGATTACAAAGAAAGGATCTGTTTTTCTCCAGTTTAGAGAATGTAAATTAAAGTACACAGAACAGTTTTGGTTGTGAAAGATTTTAATTTTAAATAGAAATATTTAAACCAATTTTGATTAACAGGGTTACAGGCTAAGTCTGCAGCAAAATACTGGGAAGAGGCACTGTCAGTGAATTGATACACAACTACATGAGTTCCCCGTGACTGTTCTTTTTTTCCATGATGGAAGGGAAATATTGGAAAATATATGTTCTCCTTGCTAATGGACATTGGAGAAAAGCAGCTGAGTCCCTGTCCTGTATGATGGGGTGTGGGGTGCAGTGAGCATCCACCATTGCAGCCCAGGCACTGCTGGCTGAGGGATCGCCTGGCCCTCCATCCATATTTGGATGATTGAGTTTGAGCAACTAATGGTTTCAAAGGATTTGGATAATGTTACACTGTAGGGTTGGAAATCTCTTTGAATACTAGGTTGCAAAGGGACAAAGACGTTGTTTCAATGCATTTATTAGGCCCTGGCTGTAGAAGCGAGGAACAATAAACTATTTTTTTTAAGTTAAGAGATCTTGGAACAGGCCGCTCCAATAAATCCTGGGTTTAAAAAGTGAGGTACATGCTGCAGTGCTGAAGTTGTTTATTCATCTGGAGTGTATTAGGCTCTTGATTAATAAGAAGACATCTGCAATTTTACATAAGAAACAGCGCAGGCAGTTTGGCAGTTGTAAATGGAAATGGGGAGAGAGGAGCCAAACCTATACAAAGTTGTCTACTCCTCATTGCCACTGATGTTGATAATAATAATTACTACAGTGGTTAAATATATATATTGATTAAATGTTTCAATCTGAAGAGCTCAGTAACCATTTTTAGGAGAACACACATCTATAAGAACTAGTACCTTTTCAGACAGCTTTATAAAATGGAAAGTCATCTTCGTATACCAAATCTGATCTCACAGGTGTCACACTGACATCTGACAAAAGTAACATATTTGACGTCAAATTTACACTGATCCAAGACTGATGTAGACTAATTCTTGATGTTACCTTACATCTCTCAAAAATCTGTGAGCAAAAAGTAGCAAGCCTGTCAAAGACGTTTTTTGTAGAAACAATCTTGCATCTTAAATTCAAGAATGCTTTAAAAAACATCCAACAAGTAAATAAGGCAAAAACTGTGTAAAATTCTGAAAAAGAAACTGTTGCCTAACACATCCAAGGAGTGTGATGACTGAGAGCCTCAGTGAAACCCAGTAAGGTTTTTAGGTTTGTTTTTTTTAAAATTTTGTTTTTGGTTTCTTTATAATCGTGTGCTTAATTATGCAAGCCTATAATTTGATAGAGAAAACAGAACTATTGCCAGCAGAGTTTCAGAGAAATTGGTTCTCAGTCAGAAATTGATTGAGAGGGCCAACAAATAAAACCTTTGTATTTATTTCAGGAAGTCATATGCATTGTTAAAAATCCATAAAAGGACAAATTCTGAACAATTGAACACCTCACTCCAAAACAAATGTTGATAATATGACTCAGATGGTAGATCAGCACTTTTTGCAGAAGAAAATTACAAGTTAGTTCTTGCCAAAGAACTCTTGATTAGGAGTACAGGAGTACAGGAAATTTTCAATATTTAGTGTTGAAAACTTGACCAAAACAACTTGATCTTCTTGGCACCACGAGCTTAGTCAAAGTGTAGGGCAATGGTGAAAAGATGGGAGGAACTAGAGACACATCTGAAATTTTTCCAGAGTTGGCTATAAAACAGGACTTTACTAAGTTCATAAAGTGGAGAGTACACAGGAATCATTCTGATCCTTTTGCAAGCCGTCTATCTGCCTTTCATGACTCCATAAAGGTTTGTAGCAACTCTTAATAAGGAAATGTAGGATTAGCAGAACAATGCATGATGGTTAGCCTTCAAGGCAGTTACATCTGGAAGTGGGGAGCCATGCCATATGATCAAGCAGCTCTTTACAGGCCACGTGCAAGTACTTCTTGTGCCTGTGACAAGGCCACTAAGTGAAGTTTAAGAAGTTACTCTACCTACATCTGAACATGCTGATGTCCTACTATGTAATGAACCACTCTGCATCTCTTTTTTGCTGAACCATGGGAGAGGCAAACTTTGGCCATCAGTGTCATCAAAAATGTTGTTTTCACATCTGTATTTCCTTTATCATCCTGCTGGGCCAGCTGAGAGTCACGCTGCAGTGGCACCCTGTGAGGTACCTCCAGCCAGTCAGGCGGCTAACAGGGACGGAGCCAGGAGCAGTGTGCTCCCTGGGAGGAGCTCTCATGTTTGGAATGCAAGCTGTGGCTCGGTTAACCTTGCAGGCTTTCTGAAAGAGTGACTTCAGAAATACGAGTTTGTTTATTTTTTATCAGGAATTAGGTAAAGATGTAATGTACATCTTGGGGTCTTCGTGGAGGAAAGAAAAAGATTTCTTTTTGGATATACCTTTATTTATTTTTATGTATATATAAAATTACGCATACACATTTTTCATATATATGTTATCTTTCTATATAGTCACTTTTGAATGCATTTTGTATATCCAAGTTAAAGTATTTGTACTTGGTTAAAAATGGTTTAGAGGTAATTGTTTTAAAATGAAATCACAGTGTGATTTTGCTGAAAATACTTGTCTGTGGGAAGTTAAAGAAATCCTACAAAGGCTTTTTTTAATATAACTTACTGAAGAGCAAGAACTGTCATGATAGCATATAAATGGGGCAGATGGAAATATCCCCTTGAGGCTATGGGACTTGAGTTAATAAACCTTGAAAAGTTACCATAATTTTCACTTTGTATTTTCCTCATGAACCCAAGTAATATAGCTCATTCGTTTTGAATATTACCGCTAGACTCCCAGGCAATAAGTCTGATTTTCTTAAGCCCTACTTCTAACTGGATCCAGACAAAAGCTAAAATGCTTGTCCCATTAAAAGTTAATAGCAAAAATTCCATTGACTTCAGCAGGGTCAGGATTTTTTTCTGAGACTTTGGATTTTTAGTGTATTTGTTAATGTAAGTTAAATTTAACAGCCTAGTATTCAAAATGTTGGCCAGTTCTTTTTTTGCTAATCTTCCTCTGTGTCTGTTGGATGCATCTGGTAATATTTCCTTGACATAAATATCTTGCTAGAAATTTCTTCATTTTGTTCAGTACATCACTAGTACATCATGCCTGCAACATACAGAATATTAGGTTTTCTGCAATTAAATGCATGGGGACAGGGATGAATGTAGTTAAACTTATGAAAATGATCACTTAGGATTAAAATCTTCATGTAATATGAGTAGGAGCTCATGATAAAGCTAAGTCAGGGCAGCATATTCTCTTTACCTCACATAAGAGAATCTGAAGTGACACAAACTGCCTCTTCAGAGGAATGCAGTTTTTAGTTTGAGAAGGAAGTCAGCAAATTAGAATATTTTCAAGGCAGTAATTTGTATCAAATAGCAACAGAGATCTAGAAGTTTTCTGTGGAAATAAAATGGTCCAATGCGGGGATGATAAACCTGGGCTAAAGTAGCAGACTTTAGAGCCAAGGAATAAAAGCCAAGAAATTATGTAGAAAATCTGGGGAGAATGCAGCCTTTCTTCAGCCATCCCACCCTCTAAGCAGCAGAGAAAATGTTGTACCAGTGCGTTCTAAAATCCCAGCTCAAGGCTGAATAAAATGAAGAAAACAGATCCTGCCGTAATAAAAACACATGTAAAATTCCTGGAAATGTTTCCTGTTACAGGCTGCCTGGTTAGTATAGGCTGCCTGCACATTGGTACAAAGTCAGCAATTGTCTGATGTTCATATTTCTTTTTGCCAGGAAGATGAAGATCAGACCGGAAGGTTATCGGTCTCCTTTGCAGTCATGTTAGGATCAGAAGGAATAAAAAACTAATTGTCTTGATTGCATTTCAGATTGTTTTGATTGGGATTATGCCCATGAGATAAAAGCCACAAAACAGGCGCTTTTTTCTGCCACAGTAAAATCCAGAGAAGAGCTTTTGCTTTGGAGTTGATACAGAGCAGTCCAAATAATGTCCTGCAAGCCAGATCCAGTCCACAGCGTGATTCTTCCCAGATTACCAATTTTTTGAAGTGACCCTGTGTTGGGACTGTAGCTCGGCAGGAACAGCTGTTACTTGCTCCTCCGGATGGTCAGAATGCTCTTAGGGTACCCTTCACTCCCCAGCTCTTCGCTCCTCAAGCTGCCACTGTGTCCATGTTGGGGGTGAGGGCTCCTGTCCCATGACTGCAGACCATGTCAGGTATCCAAGGAGCTGACCCAAAACTGGCGTCTGGCCAAGAGCAATTAAATGATTGGACCAAATGGGTAATGCCTTATTCCAAGATGAGTATTTGCTTTTTTCCACAAGGCAGTCTTCCATTGCATCTCTCTTTTTTTTCCTCTGTCTTTATGTGGGATGTCAGTTATCAGGGGAGTTAGAGGTTGCAGTTCCATTAGCTGGCTGGAGACATCGCAATACGTGATATTTTCATTTGGTCTGCACTGAGCTGTGCTTGCTTACAGGAGGTCTGCAGTATATTTGCAGGCACATAACATATGCCTCCAGTAGACATGTTTCAGAGGAGTGAAACTGGTGGTAGCATAATGTCTACAAGGCTGTGGAAAACGGGGGAAAACACTTAGACCATATGCCTTGAGGCTGCCTTCTTAATGGGCTTGAAATAAAGAAGCAGGAAGTGTTCTGGTGTTCTGGGATGTTGAGAGACACATTTTCAGGTTAGTACAAGATATGTTGGGAGTATTATTGACCAGCATTGTTCCTTCTCCAGCAAGAAGGGCCCTGGTTCTACGTCCTAGTGATGAATTTCCAGCTTATTTGAACAGTTTGCCTATTTATCTTGGACAAAGACCATACTGCAGTCATCTGGGCTAGACTACTGTAATGTGCTCCTAATTGTTTCTCTTGAAATTGATCCGGAGCCTCTTTGGGATGAAAAACCGATATATTAAAAAATACAGTCCTGTCCATGTAGCTGTTCAAATTTTAATCCCCTGATTCTTGGGCAGCAGCCTTGCACTCCATGTCCCTGTCTGGCAGTTGCTCGCAGTTGGACATGGCTTTCTCTCCCTGGGCTGAGTCAGACACAGGCCGAAGGCAAGTCTTTCTTGTCCTCTGTTGTGGAACTCCCTGCCAGAGCCCCTTGCTGGCTGCCTTTAAGGCAAGCTGCAAGCCCTGTTTATTTCAGTTGGCCTATCCATGACTGTTTTATGGGCTCCCTACCTTTGTTTTTGCATCTGCTACCCTTTTGTTTTTCTCTTTCCTCTAACTAGTCAGGAATTGAATCTTTTGGGGCTGGCAGGTCGCTTTTGAATTCTGTGTGTATAGCATATTGTAACATGCTATTAGATTTTGCTTTCTACTTTTACTGTTTTGCATTTGGCTCTTTATGCTACTTGGCTTGCAATTCGTGCTTTAGAAAAGATCAAATAAATATATCATTGTGTCAAGTCTTATTTTGTATGAGGGTTAAATCCAGTATCCAAATATAGAAGAATGTGTTTATGGGGAAGCTTAGTACTGAGAGAATCAGAAAGAAAGCTCCAATTAGAAAGCAAGCTGATTCCATGCCATTTGCTATGCCATGTTTTCTTTAAGAGAAAACTTCCACTGTAATTAGCAAGAAAGTGCAGCCTACCGGCCAATGCATTACCTAACACAGAGCCTGCTATTCAGTCTTAGAGATAGTTTGTACTTTTATATGCTCCTGTGGAGACTGACGATGTGAAGTTCAGTATCAGCAAAACAGGAGTCTAAACACAAGCAGAGGCAGGAAATCTTGTACAATAGATGATAAATAGTGATTTGGTTCATTGGCCACTTCAGGAGGAAGCATGTAAATGTAATCGTGGAATACAATGGTCTCTGCTTCAAATTTAAGCACTAGAATTAAAGTGTCTGTTTTCCATCCTGGACGAATGATTTAACTGTTACACACATACCCCAGCCCGTGTACATTATGTTTTTATTTGTGTTATGTGGGCTGCCACGGGATCAGCAGAAGTTCAGGTCTTTGTTTTAGAAACTGTATAGGACTCAGCAAAAAGACGTGTTTTACCTCACATTGAGATAAGTCTGATAACATCAACCAGGGGAATGAAACAAACAACTAGGAGGAAGAGGAAATAGCAGCCAAGGGCTGTACAAAATGCAAGGGTCTTGGTTCAAATATTGTCATCTGAAGATGGTTTATGGGCACTAAAACAGAGGAGTGAACCCAGGGGTAAGGTCATGCCACTTTGCTGAGCTTTGGGAATCCAGGAAGTTACATATCATCCATCTAAGGAAGTTCCACTTGTAAAATACTATCAAAGCCTAAGTCGTTTAGGGCAGCCTGGTCCTGCAAAACATTACAATTATTAATCACTTGACTAATCCACATTAATCAGTACAGCCTAGTAGCAAAATTATTATTCAGCTTGCTGAACTGAGCAATCTTGCTAAGAAATGAGCCTACTTGGAATTTTAAAATTTATGAAAGAGTGTAAAACAAGATGACTGGAAAAGATGCAAAATCTCCACAAAATCAACTTTATCTCTCATCTCACTGTCTCCATTTCATCCACCACCGACAAGACCAAAAACCTCAATGCAGGCTGGTATTCAGAAAGTAAAGTATTCATTCTGTGTATGTGGGAAAAGTGAGTCTCTCCTTCCCAAACACAGAGAGAAAAATAAAACTAAAGATAAAAGTAGATGTGTGAGAGGGGAAAGGAAAATAAGTATTTGTTTCTTAATTGTGAGGAGGGTGGTTGTTAGGCTTTTAAGAATAGAACATGTAAATGAGTACAGAAACAGCATACAACAACCCATCCAGAAATTTAAATGTGATCAAAACATGTAAGATACATTGAGAGATGTGTAAGAGTCTTTTAGGCTTCAAGAAGCCTCGGGGGATTCAAGGAAATAGGTGTGTATAGCACAGCCATCTCACTTGAAGCAAGGAAAAATAAGGCAAAGGGTAGTAAACAAAGTTTGACACGTATATTTCAGTACTGGAAGTAATAAATAATGGTTGTTGGTGGGAGCTGAATGCTTTACTGACAAGAACAAGATGGCAATAACTAACTTGTCCCAGATGAAGAACAAAATCTATTTTCTGTAGATAGATGGATGATTAATTAAAAATGTCTGAACATCAACAATTAAAAAATAGAGAGAAGGAGCTTGGCTGTTAATGTTATTTCTACTACTTCAACACATATATTGTCCTTACATTCCCTTCAAGGAGTGACAATCCTCTGATGTATTCAGACACTTGTGTCTTCTGTGGCACTTTGGGCTGCAAATGTTCTGACCCAGAGGAAATGGAAGCAGTGGTTCTGCTGAGGAAGGACCACTGCTTTCTGGAGCAGGTTGATGATACAGGCTATTGAGTCCTTACAGAGAATTGTTTGTCTTCTGGTTTTAGATGGCTTTAATTCCTCCAAATTACTCCTTGAATAATAGGAAAAAGGGCAATTTGAATTTCAGTGACAGATTGGACATAACAGGTTGCAACTATTAGGTCTAATTTTACCATACTGAGAAATAAAATTGCCTAAATATAAACATCGATCACTGATGCAGTAAATTAATTTGTACAGAAAAAGTAGTTTAACTGCAGTGCACATTAAACATAGAAAATTTTCAAAATTACAGCTCTCTGAATTAATTTGTACACTTGTTTACTTGTTAAAAGCAAAGCGTAACTTTTTTGAATTTTTTTCCTTCTCTTTGTGACTTTGAATTGTGGAAAGCACAGACAATCACTGATTGTTCTTTTTTTCTTTTTCCCCCATTTCTGATCACGTTAATAGAGGTCTTTAATACTAAAGATCTCTTTTGAATGTTTCAATCTGGCAAGTAAATTCAGCATTTCAATAGGTTTGAATTATGGTTTTGTTAAGAACTAGTGATGCCATATAATTAAAAAATTTACGATTTGGTTCAGCTATGAGTTTACATTCAAGTGTGTCCTCAGGCTTATTTAAACTGTTGAAGTCTTCCAAACTGTTTCACAAAAACTGTCATCTGTGTCTTCTTCCTTCTACTCCCAAAAAATCTGTACATACTACTTCCCCACATTTTAATATGGTATCTAGAGACTTAACATAGATGCTAGCCAACTTTTCTTCATTATGGCAGTTGCTATTTTTAATATGCTTATTGTTTTATAAAATGGAAAAGAACATGCCCTTCTTGAAACTATGGATGTAACATTACCGATCATATGCAGTTGCAAACACATATCTAAGCTGGATAAAGGTTGCCAAAAGTCACAGTGGAACAGGGTCTGCCAATGTGGCTTATTTTGATGGTATCTGGTGTCTACTGTTTTCAAGGACAGCAGTTCGATTCAAACACAATTCTGATAAGTGGCAGGTTTTCATGTCTTTAATGCCCTGACAAGGGCATCCCTCTCAAGAGAGGGAGGTGAAACCATTTGGATGAGAATTTCTTCCCCTCTCCTTTGTGCTGACTCACCAAGATAATGGACAATTAATAGTGAACCTTCTCTGCAGGGAAAGTCTAGGGTTATCACTGATAAAAAGTGCTCATGAAGTGTTTGGGCACACAAGCGGGAGAAAAAATAAACATAAAAATGTAGAAAGCAGGACCAGCACAAGGCTCAATCTACAATATAATTTTTCTTCACCTGAAACTATGGTGAATGATTTTTCAGTAGCTGCAGCTTTTTAGACCTGGCTCATTTCTTGTGAACTGTGAAAAGACAAGACAATAGAAATCCTTTTTCTTTTTTTCCTTTTTTTTGTTTCTTTTTTTTTTTCCCAGGGAGAAAGCTGGCATGTGTATTTTTAGAGATACCAGTTAGTAGGGCTAACTCTTAGTTAGAGAGTAGGACTGCTCTTAGTTACCAATCACATCATGTAAAATTTTGTAAAATTTTCCCA
Organism: Acrocephalus scirpaceus scirpaceus; assembly: GCA_910950805.1. Taxonomy (NCBI): domain Eukaryota; kingdom Metazoa; phylum Chordata; class Aves; order Passeriformes; family Sylviidae; genus Acrocephalus; species Acrocephalus scirpaceus. Next base: position 80,082,911 of record OU383773.1, on the reverse strand, counting down.
AGTAGGATAAGAAGGAGCAGTCTAAATAAACTGCTCTTCACCTTATCTTCTGATTCAAGAACAGGATTGTAGGATTCTCTCCAGGTTTACTTTCATCCCCATTGCTTACATTTAGACTATATGTGGGATTAGTTTCCTTTTCTGAAGAGTGCACACTTCCCGTTGCTCAGGGAGAAGGCTCACAAATTGTGAGTCTGAGCAGCCCGCAGTTTTTGCTTCAGTGGGCAATCCTAGCAACTCTCAGATGCTCCCATAACAGCCCGCTGCCCCTGAGGTCATCTGGAGAAGGAGCTGCTGGAGGTCAGCGGAACGCTGCTCACATTTACAAGTCAAGAGGCAGACTGCCCAGGGGATTATTGCAGTGGCTGTACCTGTGCTCTGGGTTTAGCAACCGATGATGCGATTGTGTGCCTCTGTTGTCCAAGTAAACACAGAAAAGATGTACAGTGTTTCCTGGAGTTAGACAAACCAAAGATTAGTCTAAACTGAGAGTGGAACAGGTTAACTGATCTTTCTCCACCCTGAGCTTTCATTTGTCCCTCGCAGCACTGAGCTGTCAATAGAGTGTACAGACTGATAAGTATAGGTTCTCCTCAGCCTGCAGAGATCTGTCTGATAAGATGGCCTTAAAAGAGAGAGAGAGAGAGAGAGAAAGTACGTTAACTGCTTTGACTGCAAAATACCCCCTGGTAGCCAGAGATAAGACACCTTGAGCTGCTCAGAAGACCTTAGACAGGATGTAAATGAAGCCAATAAAAAAAAGAGAAAAGAATAATTTTGAATCCAGCCGCTATTCTGCTCTGCCCTTATTTCCAGACCTGACAGCAAAAAGCTTAATTTACTGTATTTCACACCAGGCTTCCATTATACACTGAGGAAGCTACAAAGGGTAGTTTAAGATATGGGCTTTAACAAAGTGGAGATCTTTTTATTTTTGGAGAGGCCTCTATTTCAGACACCTAATCGTGCATTTCAGCAGGCCTTGGTGAATGGAAATTATACAGAAGAGTAGGAAAATTCTGCCTTTTACAAAGAATTTTACCTTCTCTTTTTTATAACTTAATCACCCAAATAAACCTATATTAACTTGAGAGGTCTAAGTGAAGCATATGCATACTTTAAATGCAACTCTTACCTTGAAAGTTCCACATAGAGGGAGTAATATTCTGCAAGACAAGCAGACGGTAGGTGTGACAGTTTACATGTGACATCTTCATAGTACGATTTGGTCTTCTGAGCAGTGTGAACTGGGAAATTCGTTAGGTTTCCCTACAGCCTAGACCACCTGTATATTAATGGAAGCCTTGCACACCTGCCAACCTGTGCCTGTCCCATGGCATAGACATCCACATGTGTTCCCATTCAAGCAAACCTGGGGAAAAAGAGGGTCAGGAAGAAAGGACTGACTTATGCAGCATTTTGACTGTATTGAAATGGTTCCCAAGACCCATTGCCCCCAGTGTAACTCTGTGGCACTAGAATTGGTTTAAGCATTTTTCTGACATCCTGTTAAAAAAAGCGAGATTACCTTTGCTCCAGGACATCTTTTTTAACAGCTGTACAGCACATCTGCACTAACAGTCAGATGTAAAAGAAGAGAGACTAAAATGGGATATAGATGGACTACAAGAAGCTAAACAGAATTGGTTATCCAGAACTTACCTCCCTGGGTTTACCCCACTTTGGTAGGCACCTCTTCTTTTCATGAAAATTTCTCAAGTTACTGTGGTTTATGCAAACCATCCTAGTGTGAGCATCTGGGTACCCACTGCCTTTGATCAACCTGCTGTATGAGAGTGTCATACTAAGCCCAGAACTTGTTGGGCGCTTTCAGCAGGAAGTGCTGTGTTCCTGTCTTCCCTACCTAGGGACCAAGTAGGTAAAGTATTACATGGCACAAGGCCTTGGTTCAGTTCTCTGAGTATCCTGAGGGGACTCAAAGTCATGTTTCCTGCCTCTGAGGAGAGGATCTTAAGTTGTCCAAAGGTTCCTTCTCCTGGAAGCTGGGCATGCTGAAGGAAAGAGTATCCTATTCATAGAACATTTGAGAAGAAACTTGTTACCCTGAGGAGGAGTATGCTCATTTAGTCCAGGGGTTCTTGCAGTCTGTAACTCATGCTTAAATTTATTTTTGTTTTTATCCACTGCCTCTTTAATGTGTAAAGAGCCAAGTGCTCCCCTTTCCCAGCTGAGTGCCCAAGCTGCGAGGCTGCAGACCTTTTCCTGGTTCCCCCCCAGGGCTCCGTGAATCCTGCTTTCTTTGCTTCTTAGGCTCCTGGAGACACCTAGGTCCCTTTGCAGATCTAGGTCCAGGAGTTTTCACCTGTGTAAATAAGACCTCCACCACATTTCTGTCATTCTAAGAAATAAGCAGTTCTGTGTTTATTTACTGTGTTTAATTCTAGCACACTGTAAAATAACACTGATGTGTTTTTGAAAGCGTTAACTGCCTACACTGCTTTCGCTTGATCCTAATTTCCTTTTACTTTCCATTTCCTTGAAAAGATCTTTAGATATCTTTGCCTGGGTTTCTTTCAGATGCAATTATTGACTCCCTTCTTTCTCTCGACCCTGTATTTCTTTCTTTTGCTTCTCCACACACTGCTTTATTCCTTTTCTCTGTCCTAGTTTAGCTCCCTCCTAACTGTCTTGCTGTTGCTGTTCTGATCTAAAGGCAAAGAATTGGGGTGGTCGCAATGCAGGCACAAATGGGACAGACAGGCATACATGATAAAAAGTGGGGGACCTTCATGATTAAACTCTAGGTTAACTGAAAGAAGGGAGATACTTAAATCAAGACTCAAGGTGATGCTTGTCATCTCAGGGGATTCTGCTTGCAAATCCCGCCCAGGGGCTCTGTCTTTTGTCTGAGCCTCCAGCTAGGGGACATTTTGACAGCCTGCCCTTCCCCCTGCAGGGTCCTGCAGCTGTGTGGGAATGGGGACTTAGAGGGCAGCTGTGAAGCGGGGTCTCTTCAGCTCTAAAGGCCTGATCTTATGGACCATTTGATTTGGGAAGGAAAGAGAAATAATGACATTTCTCTGACTTAAGACACACTCCTTATGCTGTGACTTGGGAAAGAAAGAAACAGTCAGCTCATTTTAATGCCTATGTATCTTGAAAGTTTGACTGGGACTGCATTACAGGGTCTGCTGTCTATGAGCCTTTCAAAAGGAGATGCAGCGTGGGGGAAGATTGGAGGGAGAGGGCTTTTCATCCTATTTATGGTGTTTTCTGTGGGAGAGCACAACCCAGTGAAAACAGAAGGCAGAGGGAAGTATTGGGGTCCAGTGAAGAACCCTGAACTGTTATCCCCTAGTCATTTGCTGTTCTTAATAAGCACTACAAATGCTGTTATTGGCACAACAAATTATAATAATTATTCTCTAGCAGAAACCTGATTGACTGAATCACTACTTTCAGTACATGAGGTCGTTAATATACAGGTTCTCAGGAGATCATTATTATGTACAAGTTTGCTTGAGTATTTGAATGGGCTTTTGCTCTGCCATTATCTTGATTTTAAGCACAATTATTCTCAGGGTGTTTTTTTTCTGACCCTAGCTTCAGATGGAACAAGCCTGGTGGTCTCTGACTCATACTTTACAAACAAACAAAAACAACAACTAAAAGGAACAGCAACTTAACAGCAGAAGAAATACAGTGTAAATGTGTTTGTCACATTTAAGCAGTGGACAAATGAGCTAATTTGAATCGTTTAGTGCTTGTACAGTCACAACTAAACAACCCCTGTAAATTAATTGTGTGACATGCGATTCCCAATTATGTAAAGCAGTATAATAAGCTGTGAGGATGGTGACTGTCATTAGTTATATGTACAGGACTGTGGAAAATTACTTATGCTTTCTCTTTGCCTATAGAGGCACAAAATGCCAGCTTCCTCAAATAAGCAGAAGGGTAGCTCTGTTTTCTTCTACTTGCAAATTGGGGTTTGTGTATGATTTGAAAGGTGGAGCAGAATATGAACTGCTTACATTTTCTTTAATTTGGCTGCAGAAGATGGAACTCATTGGGCTCCGTCTGTTCAAATGAACTTTAAGCAACAATCAAGGAAAACATTTATGCTCCTCTTTACATATGTAATGGTAATATGTCTTCTGAAGAAGACATAATGGAGCTGGAGCCTTAGGTTACCTTAGGAGAGCAATACAGGAATGTTAACTACTTATGTAGGCATTAAAGGCATTTTATAAAAGCAAGCAGGTTTTTCCTGTGAGGTATTAAAGTGACTTATTTGTTGTTTCTAGGAGCTGCCTTTCCTCTGGTTATGAAATTTAAAATGGGGAAAACTCCCTACCAGCTGTTTCAGTTCTTTTGGTCAGGAACCCCTGTATGTTTCCCCCCCAGTAATCTTAACTGTTAACACACTTAATTTGTGCTCCCAAAGCAGTTTTGAAATATTGATAGATTTTAAAAAACATCAGTAAATTATAAATAATTTTAAAGTTCACATTTCTCTTTTGAATGCCCATTACAGAGTATTAGTTTTCAAGTCATTTAATAAGTTATGAGACAAATGAGTGAGTTTAATGTGGGGTCACTGATGTGAAAAAATTGTGATGATTATATTAAAGTTTCAGCTTTTCCAAAACTGTGTACATTTCTACTGAAAGTAAACAGAGAATGTTATGTAATAATGTATATTTTATTTAAAATTACTTTAAAGGCTAGTCCTACCTTCTACTTCTATTAAAAATTCAGAACTATAACTTGTTTCAGTGACATGTATGTTAGGCCATCACTGAAGTCATCCTTAAACACTGTCCTTTGATATTCTAGTTATTTAGATCTATTCAGCACACAACACAATATTGTTTTATTTCAGCAATATCTAACCTCTACATTTGCTATTTATTCACACCTGCATATTCCCCTAAGATTCCTTATCTCATTTTCAGGGTAGCCCTGCAGACAATTAGTGGTGGTAATAATATAAAATGTGGCCAACACTAAAACCTGAAATGGCCATTACAACTAAACTATATGATATATAATAACCACTCCACTCAATTACCTGCACAAAAAATGCAAAGATTTAAAACTGTGGAGCCTTATCATACATCCAGTTAACTGACCTACCTACCCACCTGCTATTTAGTCCTTCCTTTCTTACAAATCACATTCTACCTTGTGGCATCCTGCCTGGTAAATTAGCAATGCTGTACATTTGTATGAGTTTTCCATCCTTTTCAGTAGGTGTGTATAAGTACATGTAAGTCCCTGCACTGTCATACTAACAGGTCTTTGACTGGTGGTAGGACAACAAATAATAACTGCATAACAACCCAATGCATAAATGCATACATGTGCATTCACAGTCCATGTGACTGTGGCGGTATGGAGTACACAGGTTTGTGTTCTGCTGCCTGGTGTACTTGATTTTTCATTTTTAATATCTATTTTTATTCATTTTTAATATCTATTATCATCCTACATAACTCCTTATTTTTTCCCTGTTAAAGAAACCTTGCTATTAAGTACTTCAGATTGGGTCCTGGGGGATAGTGGTGTCACCAGTCTGCCATTGCTGTTATGGGAGAAAAGTAACAAGAACATATCAGCAGGACCCAGAGCTGGGGGGTGTCTGTCCATCTCAGCTGCTGGGCTTTCTCTTTGGTTGAATCCAGCAATTTAAGCATTTTGCCAGCTGTGTGTTTCAGGGGAGAAAGAATTATTCTTGCAGGAATGGCTCAGAATGGGGAATGGAGAGATGCAGAATGGAATGAGGAGATGAAGGTTCTGTTTCCTCCTTCACACAGATTACATTTGTAACCTGAGGCAAAGCATTCCAGCTTGTCTGTGCCTGTTACTTGAGCAGCAAAATAGGGAAAATGGAAAACTGCTGCTTACAGGATATTGAAAATATTAATTTGTTCATATGTGTAAACTCTATTCTATCAGAGGGTCCCTATGTATTATGGCACATAAAGGTTAGCTGACATTTGCTTTAGGAAGGTGGCCATTTGTCTAGTGGCAGCAAAAATATGTTTAAATCATAAAGAAAAATAAGCCATGATAAAGCAAGTGCCCTGAAGTCTACTCCAGCAAAAGCATGTGTATGTCACAGACCTTCCTGGTGACTAAGTAACATCTTTCTGAGGCTGTCCTGTTAATTCAGTCAGCAGCGCTAGGGATAAGATCACTTTTAAGACCTCACGTCTGCTGGGGTTGGCACATGAATGGCTGGCTGCTAACTCCACAGAGGTGTTTTTGTGCTCTTGTGCTTCCCCCTTCCTCCCCGCCCTCCCTCCTTTTGTGGGATAACTCCTTCTGGTATTGCTTGACTTTTCTGTTAGTGAGCACTTTCCCCATCAGCACTACCAAACAGGTGTTACTCTGCTACTAACTGAGTTTCCAGCTGTCCTCCTCCAACACAGAACAGGCAAAATTTGTTGTTTCATCCTATTAGACAGACTAGAGAATTATCAAGTCTGAGATGGAGGTCTTCCTTGCAGGATACGATAGTTTTGCTGCCAGAAGATGGTCAGGAAGGCCTGGCTAGCTAACAAAGACAGTCCTTCAGCTGCTGGGTGTAGTTCCAGTTTTGCATCCCCTTTGGCAGCTGCACAGAGACTGCTGCAGTGTGGCCAGCCAGCAGAATTAGGAAATAAGGACCTCTTTTATTTACTCAGGCTGCTGAATCATGGGCATTCCTGTCTGCTTGGAGAAAAGTCAGGCAGCTCTACTTTCCACTGGAAGTCTCAGGAGTGCTTGGTACTTTCATCTCAGAGTGTTCACACACTTGTTTTAATGTGCTTTATGGAAATGGTGAAACTCAGCAAGTACAGTTGGTGTAGAAAAACATCTGCACTAACTATTCACACACATTTGCATCTTTAAATAGACTTTTAGGCCTTGTAGCCGATTTTCAGCAAAGTTTTTTGGTTGTGAGTGCTAGAGCTTTCTTAGAGTCCATGAGTGTGAAGTGACTGGTTCCAAAAATTAAAAATTTACATGGACATGTTAAGTGCATCACATTGAAACTCGGAATACTTGCCATAACACAAAAAAGGCATTTACAGTAAGTAGCACTTAGTGAGTGCTGAAGGAAAAAAAAAAGGTCGACACAGAAAATATATTTTAGAACTCCATAAACACTCTGTCAAGTACCTGGAGCCCTATTCTACCCTCAGATAGATGTGTACCACTCCTGGGAACTTGTATGTGTGCATCTGAATTTGGTCCAGAATATTTTAAGACAGCTTGTTATAACATTAAAGATCAGATTTGTAACGTTGACATATAGCTCAGTCTGTAGGTGTCTACAGATTTATATACAGGCAGCTGTGTGCAGAGTAGCAGCAAACTGCATTTTCTGTGAGAGTGATGGGTGAAAAACTCCATCACAGTTTTGAGGGCCAAGGCCTGCTTACCTTGTGCCTGTGCACGTGGAGTAGCCTCAGTGCAGACCAGCAAGTCATACTTTGCCGCTGTTCTGAGGGAGATGCTCTTAGTGGTTGCACCTTAATTTTATGGGGCAGCATCCTTTTGGAGAATGGTGGGGAGATGGCAGGACAGGCATTGCCATCACTCACATCCTGCTGTAGCAGTAATTACCCTTAGTCCAGGGTAACTACTGGCTACCCTGGTTGCTGTCCCCAGATCCATTCCTACCCAGCCCCTGAGCTCAACCGGCACATTCGTCCATTGCGCACAATGTTCCCAGTGTTCAGGTTGGAGTCTGCACAGCAAAAGTCACTGCAGTGAAACATTTTCCTTGTTGCAGAAGGATGTTTTCAAAAGCCTTTCTGTGGGTCACTGAAAGCTGATGGGCTTGGCTTTGGAGCCCTTTGTGTGAGGGTAGCCCAGGGTCCCCCCTTCCGGAGCATGTGGCCAGCCACCAGCACCCCTTCCACACAGGCTGTCCCCTGCCCCGCCATGCCACGGGGTGGTGGGGCGAGTCGGAAAAGCATGTTGGCAACATTGTTAGGCTTGTACTCCGGAAAATCCTGTTGTCCTCAGCCTTGTGGAATTCCCCTTGCCTTGCTGGTTCTTCTGTAGTTCTGAGAGATTGAAAGATTTTCACTTCTCAAGTTTAAAGGACGCAAGTCTGACTTGTAAGTGGCTTGCTCTTATGCCTTTTGCACGAAGGAATTGCTCTGTAGAATTAGTACGGCTCTGATTAAAAAACGCAAAGTGGCACACATTTCCATTTCCCGGCTGGAAAGTAAGAACTGCCTCTGTGCTACAGTTGCATTCTTCCCCCTCGGCTTTCCTTACCCTTGTATAAAAGCTGAGGAGACTCACAGGCAAACAAGAAGAATTGGGTGGGGGAAAGGGGCTGCCGTTGCTTATGCCATGGTCACATTCCACGCTTGATCCTGACCCTGCTGCCAGCCCGACAGCCTGCTGGGATCCACGAGCCGGGGGGAATAGTTGTATAATAGGTAAAACCAGGCAGGCAGTGGCCACAAAAAGGAAGTGATTTACTGCTATGTCAGTGATAGTACACTATTTATAACACTTACTATATATTCCTTTAAACATTTATACAATAATATATCATTTCTCCATAGGATATACATTTTAATACTGAATTTGGTTACAAAATATGTTGCCTAGGCAGCCACAGACTATTTTTCTTCACTCGGTTGCTTGACATAAATTCCTGTTTATCTGCCATCAGTGGGTGTATGTCAGAAATATATTGGATTTTTAAAGAACAAAAGGTTTTCCCATTTAAAAGACATAGTTGTAAAGACACATTTAATATAAAATTTAGAACTGGAGAAAATGTTAACATATTTTTCTGTAAATGCTTTTTCCACTGTTTTGATCATTTCCAGTTTTAGAGTCAAATCCAACAATTGAAAGGGCAGTACACAGATTTACATTAAAAGTCTCCTGTGAATATTGCAGTCATTAATGTACCATCTTAAAAACTCACCTGAATCGGGTTCTTTTAGTGCGTATGACAATGAGGAACTTTGCACATTGGGAAGCATTTTAGCAGATGATAGTATGTTTGCTGGAAGGGAGGATTTTTATGTTTCAATTTTTTTGATAAACAAACAGCATTGGTTTTGGTTCAAAAACATGGCACTCGGGCTGGGGTTTGATTTTGTTATTTAAATACATACCAATAGTGCAGATTTATATGTAGGTAATTACAGATGCATAGTATGTGTGTGTGTGCAAAAGGTGTGTTTAATTTGTGAGACCCTCCTCTCCAAGACGTAAACAAGAGGATAAAAACCCATGCAGTGTCCAAGTTATCCTGAAAAGCATTGTGTCAATGGGCAGGCATCCAGCAATGGTGTTTGGTTGTTTTCTCAGAGTTAGATGGTTGCCATCTGGCATTGATAGTGAGATGGCGTTGTCATCAGTTTCTAGATGCAGGAAAGGAATGAATCCTCATCTGTTTCCTGTGGATAAGCAAGAGGTTGATAATCTAGTAAAATCTCTTTACCTTAAAGTAAGCAGGCTTGGAATTTGTTTATATAATATAGGCCAGCTCTAACTTTTGTGTTGTTGTAGGAAATTTCTTGAGAGAAGGCTGCAGATGTTAAGAAACTTTCTGCTTCGCAAGAATACCTTTAGAAAGATATTTTTCAAGAGGTTTATTTTATCTTTTTTTCTGTAGTGTTACTGTAGTCAGTTTTACTTTTAAAAGGAAGAAAAACCTCAAGCATTGCCCCTGGAAAGGAATAGAAGAATTATTTGATGTAGAGTGATCTTTCAAACATTCTTTTAATATTTTTAAAGAAGTTTTATAATATCGTATGATACTTGAAATATAGTTATCTACATTTAAAACAAAAAGTGCAAAAACTGTACAGCACATCTCTTGAAAAAAATATTTACAATTTTCCCTGTTTAGCGATGAGGTAATGCCATAGATAACTAGTCCGTTTATTATCTGGCCAGCATTTCTGCTTTGTCTTTTCCTGGTAACTCATAAATCTTTCAGCTTTTACCATAAATGTTTATCATTTTTCCTGTTTCCAGTTTTTTACAAGTTGCTTTGTCTGTGATCACCTCACAGTACAGGTTCTGCTGTGCTGAGGAAGTTCAGCTAGCTGAGGCCTTTGCAAAAAAGGAAGAAATGGTGGGCAACCTCTTGAACTTAAAAAAAAAATGCTGTTCATGGCTGACCCTTGTGACACTTTCCCATTTCCTTGATCCTAGTTGTTGGTTTGTTAGATTGTTTTGAACATTTAATGATCCAGCTGCCAGCTTTCAGTAACTGAATTGTATCATTACTGGAGAAATCTGGTTGAGCTTTATTAGAAAAAGCATCACTGTTTATATTGTTATCCTGTTCCTCCCTTGTAATTTTTTTAATATTATTGTTTAGAATAACACCCAAGCCTCTCTCAGAAATAGCCTTTAAAAGATTCCTGTGTTCAGAATCAACTACAAAGGAAAAAATGCCATAAACCTGTGGCAAAGAAGGGTGAATATTTTCATTAAATATTAGGCATGTGGGTTGAGTGTATTAATTTTAAAGCATTCTGGAAATTTTTCCTTTCTTTGATGCTTCAGATGCTCACATAATATGCAAATAATTTTACAATGGATACAAAAGAAACATTAAATATATTAAAATCTGCATTTTAATAAAGTTGTCAATGTATAATACATATCCTGCAACTGAGAAAGAATGATAAAAAAAGCAATAAAAAGTTAATATAGGCACAGAACTATTTAATAACTTCTAATGTTTTACAGTATGATAAAAATAAATGTGGTCTTGAAACTGTTGGATATCAGTGTAAGAAATGTCCTAGTCTGAGTTTAATGTTTTAACTGTTTAGGAGTAGCAGTCCTGTGCTATTCATACGCACTTTCTATCTCCTTTTGACTCTTGGTATTAAGCTTGTGGGCATATTTCTTTCTCATTTCAGATGGAGTGGATGTTGAGGATGACCCCTCTTGCTCATGGCCAGCATCATCGCCTTCTAGCAAGGACCAGACTTCCCCGAGCCATGGAGAAGGCTGTGATTTTGGAGAAGAGGAAGGAGGCCCAGGCTTACCCTATCCGTGCCAGTTCTGTGACAAATCGTTCAGCCGCCTCAGCTACTTAAAGCACCACGAGCAAAGTCACAGTGACAAGCTCCCTTTCAAGTGCACATATTGCAGCCGTCTCTTCAAACACAAACGGAGCAGGGACCGCCACATAAAGCTTCATACCGGAGACAAGAAGTATCACTGCAGCGAGTGTGATGCGGCGTTCTCAAGGAGCGATCATCTTAAAATTCACTTAAAGACTCATACGTCCAACAAGCCATATAAGTGTGCCATTTGTAGACGTGGGTTCCTGTCATCTAGTTCACTGCATGGACACATGCAGGTTCACGAGAGGAACAAAGATGGCTCCCAGTCCGCTTCCCGGATGGAGGACTGGAAAATGAAAGACACTCAGAAATGCAGCCAGTGCGAAGAAGGCTTTGATTTTCCTGAAGATCTTCAGAAGCACATTGCAGAATGTCACCCTGAGTGTTCCCCTAATGATGACCGATCTGCTCTTCAGTGTGTTTACTGCCATGAACTCTTTGTAGAGGAAACGTCCCTAGTAAATCACATGGAGCAGGCTCATAATGGTGAGAAGAAGAATTCATGCAGCATTTGCTCTGAGAACTTTCATACTGTGGAGGAGCTGTACAGCCACATGGACAGTCACCAGCAGCCAGAGTCGTGCAACCACAGCAACAGCCCGTCTTTGGTAACTGTGGGGTACACATCAGTCTCTAGCACTACCCCAGATTCAAATCTCTCTGTGGATAGTTCAACAATGGTGGAAACAGCTCCTCCTATACCAAAAGGTCGTGGAAGGAAGCGGGCAGCTCAGCAAGTGCCAGATATCACTGGTCCCTCAAGTAAACAGGCAAAAGTTACTTATAGCTGCATTTATTGCAACAAACAGCTGTTTTCCAGCCTTGCAGTTTTGCAGATACACCTGAAAACTATGCATTTAGATAAACCCGAACAAGCCCATATCTGTCAGTATTGTTTGGAGGTATTGCCTTCTCTCTACAATCTGAATGAACATCTTAAGCAAGTCCATGAAGCTCCAGACCCAGCACTGATTGTTTCTACCATGCCTGCCATGGTCTACCAGTGCAACTTTTGCTCTGAAGTGTTCAACGACCTCAACACCCTTCAGGAACACATCCGATGTTCTCATGGATTTGCCAACCCTGCTGCTAAGGACAGTAATGCATTCTTTTGTCCCCATTGCTACATGGGATTTCTTACAGATTCTTCCCTGGAAGAGCATATTAGACAAGTCCATTGTGATCTTAGCAGTTCCCGTTTTGGTTCTCCTGTGCTCGGAACCCCAAAAGATCCAGTGGTGGAAGTGTACTCTTGTTCTTACTGTACCAATTCTCCAATATTTAATAGTGTTCTTAAACTGAACAAGCATATCAAGGAGAACCATAAGAACATTCCTTTGGCGCTGAATTACATCCACAATGGGAAAAAGTCCAGAGCCATGAGTCCATTATCTCCTGTAACCATTGAGCAGACCTCTTTAAAGATGATGCAGGCAGTTGGAGGTGCTCCTCCTCGTCCTGCCGGGGAATATATTTGTAATCAGTGTGGTGCTAAGTATACTTCCTTGGATGGTTTTCAGACTCACTTGAAAACACATCTTGACACTGTCCTGCCAAAACTGACCTGCCCTCAGTGCAACAAGGAATTTCCCAATCAGGAGTCACTGCTGAAGCATGTTACCATTCACTTCATGATCACCTCAACTTACTACATCTGTGAAAGCTGCGATAAGCAGTTCACTTCTGTAGATGACTTGCAGAAACACTTACTAGACATGCATACATTCGTGTTCTTCCGCTGCACCTTGTGCCAAGAGGTTTTTGACTCCAAAGTCTCCATTCAGCTGCACTTGGCTGTGAAGCACAGCAATGAGAAGAAGGTATACAGATGTACATCGTGCAACTGGGATTTCCGCAATGAGACTGACCTACAGCTTCATGTGAAACACAACCACCTGGAGAACCAAGGCAAAGTGCACAAGTGTATCTTCTGTGGTGAATCCTTTGGTACGGAGGTGGAGCTGCAGTGTCACATCACTACGCACAGCAAGAAGTACAACTGCAAATTCTGCAGCAAAGCTTTCCATGCTATCATCTTGCTGGAAAAGCACTTGAGGGAAAAACATTGTGTTTTTGAAACTAAAACTCCAAACTGTGGGACGAATGGGGCATCTGAGCAAGTTCAGAAAGAGGAAGTGGAACTCCAGACCTTGTTGACAAATAGCCAGGAGTCCCATAACAGCCACGATGGCAGTGAAGAAGATGTGGACACATCTGAGCCAATGTATGGCTGTGACATTTGTGGAGCAGCTTACACCATGGAGACTCTCTTGCAGAATCACCAGCTGCGAGACCACAACATTCGGCCTGGAGAAAGCGCCATAGTGAAGAAAAAGGCTGAGCTCATTAAAGGGAATTACAAGTGTAATGTGTGTTCTCGAACATTCTTCTCTGAAAATGGGCTTCGAGAGCACATGCAGACACACTTGGGACCAGTGAAACACTATATGTGCCCAATCTGTGGCGAGCGGTTTCCGTCTCTTCTGACTCTTACCGAACATAAGGTCACACATAGTAAGAGCCTGGACACTGGAAACTGCAGGATTTGCAAGATGCCCCTCCAGAGTGAGGAGGAATTTTTAGAGCATTGCCAAATGCACCCTGACTTGAGGAACTCCTTGACGGGGTTCCGCTGTGTAGTGTGCATGCAGACAGTGACCTCCACGCTGGAACTGAAAATTCACGGCACGTTCCATATGCAGAAAACTGGAAATGGTTCTGCCGTGCAGTCCACGGGACGTGCACAGCATCTCCAGAAACTGTACAAGTGTGCATCTTGCCTGAAGGAATTCCGTTCGAAACAGGATTTAGTGAAACTTGACATCAACGGTCTGCCATATGGTCTGTGTGCTAGCTGTGTTAATCTCAGTAAAAGTGGTAGTCCAAGTGTCAACATCCCTTCAAGCAGTAACAGACAAGGCATGGGCCAAAATGAGAGCTTGAGTTCCATTGAGAGCAAAAGCAAGGCAGGGGGACTGAAGACTCGCTGTTCTAGTTGCAATGTAAAGTTTGAATCAGAAACTGAACTCCAAAATCATATTCAGTCAATCCACAGAGAGCTTGTTCCAGACAGCAACAGTACGCAGCTGAAAACACCACAAGTATCTCCAATGCCTAGAATCAGCCCCTCCCAAACTGAAGAGGTAACCCGTTTTTCTTTGCTTTTGACACCTTCCATCCTTTTGGAAAAAATTCCCCTTTTTTCAAGCTGTCTTGTCACTTGTCATGAAATGCTTAGGCTGATCCATGTTACATTTCCATCCACAGCCATTAGCTAGTAATTACTTGCTTCTTGATATGCCTTACATCTTGGATTGAATTTTGCAGAATAGGACTTATTCCAGTCTCCCTAGGATATTGTCTTCTGTATCACTGAGGAGACCTATCTTCATGCCAGCACAACTGAGATCTGGAATCTTATCCTAGCTCCCATATGCATTGGAATCCCCAGCTAGGAGTTGTGCTTACGGCAGAGAGCATTAATGACAGAGGAGTAGACACAGTGAGCCAAAATGCTGGCATAAGGGGTTGATTTTTTAAAAAATATTTGTGAGCAACAAATTGAAGGTATTTTTGTTAATTCTGTTGTAGACTTTCATTTTCCCCTCTTATAACATATTTTAAGTAGAAGTGCAATGCTAGCCTAAGGTAAATTGGGAAATCAGTCCTTTGGATGCAATTGCTTGTTGTTTTTCTTTCCATTCCTGATGAACAACAATATTTTGATGTCACTGAAACACGTACTGCCTGATAATTGAAATTCCATCATGCAGCATAACTTAGAAGGTACATATCAAACTCTTGAAAGATGTAATGCGCTTCCTCGGTCACCAGTGACCAAGTAATGACAGCTGTATGTGGGGAGGTAGGTGGGTCATGTACAGAGGGAAGGGAATCTCTTTTATCTTCAGAAATGTTATCATTAGAATGACTTAGAAGTAATATTTTAGGCATGGTATCTTGCATTATGATTTAGGCATGGTATATCTTGTATCTGATAATTCAGGAACCCTAAAAACACAGCACAAGCAAATTTTAAGAAATAACAGCATTTGTTTCAAGAAAGCTTTTAGCCTATAATGATATGAGCATGGTGCAACCCATTGTTGTGAATACCCTGTAGCTAGGGAGCTGCTGCTCTTCCATCACCTTCCTCACTCCCTGTTAGTGAGCCCATCTGTTGGGAAAGATATCTCTCAGCATGCTGTCCAACAGTGTTGTGCAAAGTGGAGGGCGGGAGGGAGGCAGAGAGGGAGGAGTGAGGATACATCAAAATATGTGGACCAAGAGGTAAGTATTTCTAGAGCTTCTGAGAGCATAGATGAAGATGGGCTGGGAGAGGGACACTGAGGTTGCATAGAGCCTGGAGTGCCATGAAGAGAGAATTGGAGCTGAGAGTTCAGGATGAAGTACCAGGCAGGATGTACCTCCCAGGGAAAGGCTGTGTGTTTTCATAACTTCCTCATCTCTGGTTTGCACATTGGGTGGCAGCAGGGGACACCTGAGGAATGGGATGTGGTGTGGAATTTATGGAAGGCTGTTGGACTGAGAACCTGAGGTCTAAGGAAAACCATCTTTTTAAAGAGGAGGGAGGAGGAGTGGCTCTCGTTAGCTGTGTTTTAGGCCACTGATGATCCCACTGCTGCTGAGTCAGAACCGCAGGATTACCAGCTGCATATTTTTGATAGGTTCAGAGTCATCCTGATTTCTGTTTCTGTCATCTTGCACCAAGTGACTACATGAAATCCCTCTTCCCATTCATGTTGGAAGCCAATTCCTGCTACCTCAAGCACAATCAGAATCATGTGTTAAGTCAGTTACCATGCTAAGGTGTTATGAACTTGTCTTTCTCTTGCTTGTAAACTAGACAAAAAGAGATTTGGGAGTCCTTTGTAGTGATGTAAGATCAGTTACCTTCAGTGTAATTAGTGAATCTTCCTGTACTTGGATCAGGTATAATCAGAGTTCTTAGTTATACTTCTAAGTGGCATCACGTTCCTCTTCTTAATCCTTTTAATTTTCATATAAAAGTGTATCTAAGATGAAAAAACTTTTTAAACTACACATTTGTGAATAGCATTTGCCTCCTTCAAATCACCATTTGTTCCCCACCTCCATTCTGAGGTTGTAAACTGAATTTTCAGTGTCTATGGTTCTGGTGTCCACATAGTAATGTAGACTTTCAGATCCTTTTCTCATGGGAAGAGAAAGGTATCAAATTCCTGATAGAGCATTAGTAGTTCTGGAAACCACAAATGCATGTTTGTAAAATCTTGAAAGATAATTAATTTTTCTAGCAGATATTACTGGTTCAAATTCTAGTGATGCAAGCATTGTAGCAATGAGAATCAAAATTGAAAGTGGTAATGTGCAGATGTTTAAAACTGTAGATTGGATGTTCAGACTGAGGGAAGTAAAAACATAAGCATATAACAAAAAGAGTTAAAAAAAAAGGATTTTTAAAATTTATTATTAGTCACTGGCTTTCATACTCCACTGGAAGGATGTTTCTTGAACTGAATTGGATATTGAAGACAGCTACTTAAACATGCAATCTCGGGGAAATTTTCAACAAACATTATTAATAATATCAAGGAGTGAAAGTTTCATTTGCATTATTGAGAGTCACGTGATTTGAAATTTCTACCTATATATAAAGAATATTTCATCCCTAAGGCAAGAAAAATAGGTATCTTGCATATATGAGTTGTCAGACCATTAATATTGCTGAATACCCCTTTTTACTCAGTAATAGATTTCAATGATAAGAATATTTGAAAATATCTTTTTAGGATAGAAGATCACACTGGAAGTGTCACTTCTGGCTTCTTTGCTGAGTATTCTCATGGTTGAACTAGAAAATTTCCCTTTTTAGTCTGTTCTCTGTGATGTGATAGGGTGCAATTACCACAATATAATGTCTTCAGCTGAGCTGTCACCTGCTGAGCTCAAGCCACTTGCTGAGTGAAATATGTTGACCTGAATCATCACCACTGAAAGTTACCTTCTGGTTGGGATGGAAAATTATGAGTAATGCTCATCATTGGTTACAACAAGTCAAGAAGCAGGTCAGAACTCATTAAGCCCATCACACTGCTGAATCTAGTGCCCCTAAGTTATCACACAGATTTAAACAGGCAGATTGTGGATAGCTAGCTTTTGAAAGAGCTCTAAAATGTGTAAATCTGTAAGTTAACCTTTGAGCTTTAATGAGGTGCTGGATTCAGCTGGTTGTAGATTTCTTGTAAAGATCTTGAATCTCACTACAAGCACACTTTTAGGCTAGGGTGATAACCTTAGTGATAGTTACTCTCTAAAAGCAGAGAACAAGTCGGGTATGCTGGCGAATTGGGAACTAGACCTTTTTCTGTCACTCATTTGCTTTGCTGACTTGGCCATATCTGCTTGAACACCTCTGCTTCATTTTCCTTATTCAGACTATAAGATGAATATTTCCTGAAAAGGGTGTTTCCATGCTTACTTATAAATACACTTTTTGTAAAGCACTAGAGACATGAAAATCTGTTAAAAAAACCCTATGTGGCCTTGACTCTCTTGTTCCTCCTTAATATGCTGTCAGGAACCTAATGAGAGAACTCTTGACTCGGCAGAAATTGTGCCCTCACTTCTTAAGCTTCAAGACTTCTGTACTTGCTGAATCACACCAGCATAACGGTGCAATAAATTGTATTGTCCATTTCTTAGCTGTCAAGGGAGGAGAGAGTGGGCTCCAGCTTACACCAACAGTTAAATGGTAAAACCTGGCTTATGCTAGAGTATCCACATGTGCAACTGTGCTCAGTTTGGGGTCCTGTTGGTAAATTTCAGAGTAGAAGCACAATTGCTTCTGTATCACTTTGTTCCATGAGTGTGAAGCTCATGTGAGAACTGTATTACCTGTGCAATGCAGACAGTACTTCATTAATAATACAAGAATGCTCTGGGTTTTCTGGTCTTGAGGAGAGAAGAAGCAACGTGAGTACACGGCCAAATTATTTCAGGAGTGAAGAGGCTTATTTAGGTGTGGCAAAAGACTTGCGGAAACTCACTATTTCAGAGAATATCAAAAATGCTGGACAAAGGAGAGAGCTAGCAACTGTCACACCAGCTGGAGAGCAGAATAAGCGGTTCTGGGGCTGCTCTTCTGTCCTGTTGCAGTTGTGCAGAGCTGTATGCCAGGATGGGCATGTCACAGCAGGGAACTCCAGGCACATCACAGCACTGTTCTGGAAGAAGCCATGAAAGTGCAGGCTGACAATGAGCTTGCAGAGATGGGGGATCACAAAATTCAGATGCTGTGGAGAGCTGTTGGCTCCTTGAAACTCAACTCTGACCTCAGATGAATTCAGAAACGGTATCACCCTGGGAGAAAGAATGGAGCTCAGGTAGGTGTACTCTTATTATTACATTTTTTTTTCTTTGTTTATTCATGGACCCAGAATCTAGCTTTATTCTCTTACTATTCTTCCCCCCACTTCTCAAAACACTGCCAGACCTACAAAGACAGAAAACAGGAACTGCCTTTTGAAGTAGCTGGTTTATTTCAACAGCATGCACTGGCAGTCAGAGGCGGAAAGAAGAGAGAAAAGACTGTAAGCAACCCAGAAATGTTCCCAGATGCATGCTTTTGGCAGGGCAAGCAATAGCATTTTAGCAATATAAATCACAGTGCTTTTAACTGAAAAAATGCACTGAAATCAATACTCATGCATTTAATTGAAATACATAAAGAAATTAAAATAATCCTCCTCATCAGCAATCCAAGCTGATCATTCTGACTACAGGATTTTTATGAATAAGCACATAAACTTGTAATGTAAACATAAGTAGTGCCTTGGGTTCCCTGTCAGTGAATCCAGGCCCAGAACAAGTGATTTTCATGCTGTATTTTGGATCCAGGGACAGAAAAAGGTAAAGAAGGTTTGTTGCTGGCCCAAAGATTTGGCTTTGAAATAGTTTGTGGAACTAATCTGTGACAAACATATTTTCTGCTTCTGGAGTTTCAAAATGAGTTCACTAAAAATACCAGTTTTGTCTTCTGGCATCATTTAAATATTGCTTTCAGGAAAGTATTATTTAAAGTGTGACCATATCTATTCTTAGGAAGTGCTAGTCTGGGTTTTTTTTGCCACAGTAGACCACCTCCACTTTGCACTATGCTTTAATTTCTGGTAGTGCCACTACCATGAATTGATTGATAAGGTTCAGCTTAAGCATTTCTCTTCTCTTTGTATAACATTTTGGTGGTGAGCTATCAGAGTCCTCTTTGAATTTTACAAGGATAGTATTGTTATCCTATCGCTGTAAATCCTACCAAAGTTAAGCTTCAAACTTCCCACCTCTCATACACACACACCATGAGTTCAGTGTGGGAAAGGAAGGCCATATGTTGGCTGGGAGCTGCTGAACAGAAGCAAGGGGGAAAATTGTAGTGAATTTTCTTAACTTCCTGTCCACCAATCATTAAAATCTGATGCTGTTTGTCTGTCTTGTTATTTATCAGGCCTCAGATGAGGGATTTGGAGAGGCATCTTCTTCACACCTGTGGAAAACTTCGCATGAGAGAATGAAAGGATAACATGTTCTCCAAAATTTTCAAGAGCACTAAACCAAGATTTCTGTAAAATGAACCAGGGTGAGGGGGTGGAATACGTGCTTGAGGAAACACAGAAGAACAGGAATGTAGATGAAGTCCTTAAGAATCTTTAGAGAGAGCAAATGTAGATTCAGCAAAGCTTTATGAGACAGAGCATCCATGAAGTGTCTACTACAGCTCATCTATCCTCTTGGAGCTTTCCCTGTGCTTGTACCTGCTGGCCAACTGACTGGTGTAGCATGCCACAATTTCTGCACAGTCCATAGGAAAATCACAGTAGTGACGAGTGTTTGCATTCTGATCTCAAAATTGAGTAGAAACAAAAAGAAATTTCACACAATTTTTTTAGCCTGATCATCTTTAGGAACAAGACACAGAAAATCGTGACGCATCTCTAGTTGTCCGCTGGTGTGCATACCTGTGATCCTCTCACTTTACCTCTTATTTTTAGGCTAGTTTTGGCCAGTTTCAGGGGAAAATTCATGGATTAATAGTAATCTCAAGGCCTATGAAGTTGTTACAATGTTTGGGAAGAGAGGTGACCCAGCAGGTGATAGAATCCAAATAAGAAAGAGGCCTTTAAGAGATCCTGACCAGGAAGATGGCTGTAGCTGAAGTTTATGTCTTTTTTATGTGAAAGTCAAATGAACACAAGACATGAAGTTATAGAAGCAAACTGTGATATGTTCTTTGTGATACTCACAGGCCAGCTTCTTAAGAGACTGTACATGAGAACTGTTTTTCACCACTACTCAATAAAGTTGTTATATATGATGTGTGTATTACCTTGTCTTGTACAACAAACATAACACCCAGATTTGTTACTCTGTCATGGGGGAAATAAAATGGGCTAAAAATGGGGCTACCATTTAAAATGTGTATGTAGCCCCAGTACTACTTGTTTCATGAAATTGTACAAAATGAACACAAGAAAACCACCTTACTTGTAGTATCTTGTATCTTGTTAAAGGATACTGTTTTCTGACCTGCAAGAGCTCTGTGATAGCAGATAGTTGATTTTATGCCTGGTGGTTCAAAACTGTGAGGCACCTTTTTTTCCTGCCAAAATCTTCTTTCATTTATATTGTTTCCTGCATTGTATTACAAATTATTGGATAAATATAACCTCTACTATTTTATACAGCATATTTTGCTGGGTATGACATCAGAGATGTGTCTCTTGCTAACATGTACCCTCACCATGTGAGATTCTAGGACAAGAAGCAGAGGGGACAAATGGACACACAGGAGGCTCCCTCTGAACATCAGGAAACACTGCAAGGGCAACCAAGCCCTGGCAGAGTAACCCAGACAGGTTCTGTATCCCTTTGAGATACTCACAAGTCATCTGGATGTGGTCTGGCTCTAGGTGACCCTTCTTGAACAGGAGGACAGGACTAGAGGATCTCCAAGAGAGCAACCTCACCCATTTTGTTCTTCTGTGGTTTCTACCCATCCTTTGGGCCCATCTACCAGATGTATGTTGATGCTACTCTGTTGTTCCTTAGTGGCTAAACCTTTGTTGCTGGTATATGACTCCATAAGTCAGTGAATAAAAGGGCAGGGCCCTCCCTGATACTAAGCATCTCAGTACAGTCCTACCAATAATAATGTGCACTTCCAGGAATCATTTTTAATGCCTCTAAAATGCCTTTGAAGAATGTCTTAGAAATACTGCCACTTGGAAATGCAGCCATTTTAAAGTTACTTGCTGCTTGTGTACTCAAAACAAGGTGGGAGGTAGGAGAGAAGAGAGCTATTTATCGCCTTTGATCATATGTCCACAGTTTTGGTGTCCTGTGCTGGAATATATTTCCTCTATTTTTTGCTTATCTTTCAGATGTTTCACAGCATTCTGTCTAAAAAGGTATATCTAATGGCTTTTCATATCTGGAAGGCCACCTCTTTCTCCCTACATTTTCCAGTAGGAAACGGTGTGGTTCACCAACAAAAAATGATCTGAGACTTCAATCTTCCAGATTTCCTTCTGTGTTTGCTTTGCCACTGCTACAACAGTCCACTTGGTTTCTGCACTGACAGCTGGAAAAGGTTTAGGGCCAACTTATAGGTACATGGCTTTCTGCTTACAAATCCTTGTAACCATCACAAACAAGTGGCCAACTTGCAATTGATCCTGTTCTGCTGCTTGGTGCTTCTCTCACAGGCTCAAGCAGGGAATGTCTGCATCACCTGGTGATTTTCCCAAACTATCAGTCTTAACCATAGTTCCTGATTTCTTATATGCTCTCTGCTTCACAGCTGGTCTGTATGATGGTGGTTGAGTGGTTGAATTCCTTCAAACCTAGAAGCATTCTGCATCTGAAACAAATTCTGCAATCTTTTTTTTCAGATAGGGAAACGGTAGACTGAAGCCCCGTGTAAAAAGACATTCACTTATTACAGGATGTACCTAAGAAGAACTGCTGGTATTTTAAGAATTAATGTGAAAGTAAAAGATTATGAAATAGGACAGAGGCAATTCTGTGAAGTTCCCTTAATTCCCTTAGAGGAGAGCAAGTATTTCTTCACAGAAAGTAATCCAGCTAGACACAAATCATTGTGGATAGTGATGAAGAGTGGTTTAGCAGAGTGCTTGTTTTGCTGGTGCACCACTTCCTTGGGCAGCTGCACTGCCCCAGCGGAGGTTTTTCAACTGGGCACACAGTCAAGCGTCATTGCAATGTCAGCAGCTGTGTGCCAGCTCAGATGCTACCAGTATATTTGTTAACGTTGATGTGGCCTAAGTGTATCCATAGAGGGTAGTACTAAAATCACAGCAATATGATTGTAGGACTCTGTTCATGGCATATTTTGTAATGCCTTTTTAAAACCCCAGTCTTGCCCATGTTATCATGTGAAGCCTTCATTTGTGAAGTCCCATTGACTTCCCCAAGTGCAGAGCTAATTGCATGAGAAGGATCTAAGGGGTTTACTCCTTCTCTTGATACTTCAATGAAAATTAATTTCTTATATATTATGTATGAGTAATATATTTCTGTTTGTACATTAATATTAATGTTGCATATTTTTAAGCACAAGTTCTATTCTGTAGGATTAAATTATCTTGGTAAGTAATAGTGCAGAATTCAGTTTGAGTTAAAAGTGGACAATTAAGGGCAGGGGGAGGGTCCTGAGTCACACTTTGGAAACTGAAATTAATCAGCATTAATTCTCCACAGAGTGGGAGAAAAGCGGTTGTAGTATTTAAATTACAAAAAAGAAAAAGAAAAAAAAAATATAAAAACCCCCTGATTTTGCCTTTCTGTTAAAATCCAGACGGCTTTTACAAAATCTGTGATGGAGAAAAGAGACAAGAGTATTCTCTTGTGCATACTTGCAAACTATTAATTTTATTGGGCTACATCTGTTGCTGATTGTTGGTGAAGAAAGTAGTGGCTTTATTGAATGACAGTCTGTCTCAGTATGCCTTTTTTAAAAAAAAACAAAGAAAAAAACCAACTTTAAGAGGTAAAAAAATATCAGCTTACTCAGGATATCAGCTTTTTGAGTCTCAGACCTGCCAAGTCAAGCTCTATTGCCTGTGCTTTGATGCCACTTCATCTGTAGAATTATCATTGTGGTATTGGTCATAGTTCCTCCTCAATGTCCATGGACCCACAGCGGCTGATGCAGATGCTGAGTGTTGGGTTGCCTCTGGATAGGTTAACAGCTCTAAGGCTTCAGAGGGACTCAGGCTGGCTGTCACCTTTGGATTTAAGGGACAGGAAGGGGTGGATGCTGACATAAAGTTCAGTTGCTGACACAGCCCCAGATTCCTGAGTGCTACTCAGCACATGCATGAGAGCACATGCTCAGAGACTCAGCCTCACCCAGGATCAGGCCCTCAGACAAAGAAGTGTATTTGCTTTTTAGATCCTAAATCAAATCCACAGCACTTTAAGTTGTTTATATTCACAAACTAGGTAAGCCTGATATGAAGTAATTGAGAGAGAAAATAAATATACAGCCATGTGCTGCCAGGTTTTAGAGTTACTTTTCTGAGAGGTATTTCACTTCAGTACTGAGTTTGAAAGGCCTAGAGAGAGTTAAAGGATTAGAGATCTCAAAGGGAAGAGATGCAGTTTTTAAATGTGGCAAGATGTGGTTTTTTCTATGTGGGGATGTGAGACATTGCAAGCTAATGCTCTTCATCAGCCAGGGGATGGAAAGGTTTGCAACTAAGGGACATTGAAGACAGATTAAATATAGTATTCAGAATAAAGGTGAAAGGACAGCAGACCATGAATTCAAGCAGAATAGAGAAGGAAAGACTGCTAACATGAACATTTGTATTTCTGACTCAATATATTTTGTGTATGCAAAAACTGACTCTAATGAAAGAAATGAGAAAAAATAATGTTTCTTTCCATTTTCATTTTGCTCACCTTATGGAACTGTATTCTTTCCACAGGCATGTACACTGAGACCCTATTATATTTTAAGACCCTGCTAAACGAAAACAGAACAGAAAAATACTCATAAAATCTCCATAAGCATGTTTTTGAAAGTAATCAGGAAATACTAATTTATGGGTTTTGTGTGAGCAATTACAAGAGTTGGTAATTAGTCAATTAAAAAGAAAAAAGCAAGATGACAGTGCCCCATAAGCAAGATAAATAACTAACTATACAGTGAAACTGGCTAACATATGCTTAGTTTTCTAAGAGCTTAAGGTTGACAAAATAGGCATTCAGGAAGATAGAAAAGAAATCCTCAATTAAGGTACTGTCAAAATTAATCTGACCTCTAATGAAAAATGGCTAAATGGACAAAGCTAGGACCATGGTTGCTCTTGTGTATCATGAAGGGCCAAGCACACTGCTAATGCTTAATAAAATAATGATGTAAAAAAAAATCAGTTGGCAGCATTAGAAGTTAGTACTGGCAAATTGCTCTAGTTAGTGTGCAAGTTCTAAATGCCTTAACTTGTTACTTTCATATGATTTTTTGGATGCTGTTCACTTTCTCTTGTCAGGTTACTGTTCTGTCGGTTTAAAGGGTTGAATTAACTCCACCCTTTATGAGGGGAACTGAGTGAATGACTGATATGGGAGAAGGGAATTAGAGGATGTGAGAAGTGTGGTATCACTTTTTTGACAACAGCAGGTTGTCTCAGCTGTGTCATTGATCCATACACTCAGTCTGTGCTAAAAGTGAGGAGAAAAAGCCTTGAAAGTCCCCTTCAGTAGTGTGACAAGGGCAAATAATGTAATTAGGTGTAAACAGGAGGTTATTGGTGGGGTAAGATACACATGAAAACCATTTTTGATAGGGCATGGAAGAGAAGTGTGAAAGGTGTATAGAACAAACTAGGGATGCCTTCAAGCCTAAGACTGTAGATGCCATGCATTAGAAGCTATAAATGATATTTTGGTTATTTCATATAGGGAATAAGTATTCACTTAAAAGCAGCAAGAAACCAGTACTGTTAAAGAAATGCTTTGTCATTGAGCTAGTGGCATATCCTCCCCATGGAGAAGAATGAAGTAGAGATTAGAGGTAATATAATGGAGTATAATATACAATAAATGACTTACAAAAATATCCATTCCAAAATTCTCAGTGAAAGGAGCTGAAGATAAAACATTAAGCAGATAAACTTGCGATCTTTAAGAAGAAGCATCAACAACCTGGGAGAAGGCCACTAAAAAAACATTTAACAGGGAATATAAGGCTTATGTATGAAGTTACTGGTTTGTGAGCTTGATTTAAACAGTGAGGAACAGCAGAGGAAGGCTAATGGAAGACATGATAGAGGAAAGTTTGGATTTAATGAAGTATAGAGGGCACAAATTCACAGAGGGAGGATCATGCTTAAAATTTTCAATAAAGAGTATTTTGAGAGAATAGCCACAAGTGCTGACAGAGAAGCCTATAAACATGATTTACCAGGATTTTAGCAAAGCTTTTGAAATGGCATAGCACAAAAGACTAATCTGTTGGGTGAATAACTATGGCATAGGGAGAGATACTTTCTTTGATTAAAAAAGAAAAGAAACACGATCTTGGGTATGGGAAGCATAGGAGTCTCATGAATTGAGGTTGGTTTGGAGGGGTGTAAATAATGGAAAGCCTTAAGAATCATTATGTGCACCAATTTTGTTGAACTTATGCAGCATATCAGCAGTCTGGAAGAAAGAATAAGTAGAAGGTGATGAAATTCCCTGATAGTACAAAGTGCAGAAATGTCAGAACAAAATAGGCAGGTGATAAAATACTGAATGATTTTGACAAGGAGGCGGAGCGTGAGCCGATTAGTAGCATATGTAGTTCAATTTCAAGTAATATAATGAGGCTAGGGAATAGAAAAAAAAGAATGTATCAGTACCTCAGTCACAGGGGACAAAAGTCTACACAGAAGTATTTTCTGCATACTTTTGAAGCACTTCTGAAGAGAACTGTAAATCCTCTAGTAATGTGGTTATTAGTTGTTTTGCTTGATTTATAAAAGCAAAGCAAATAAAACTCTGTGCACAGAATTGAAGTATCAATTGAAAGTTCATATTACTGGACTATTTATAAAAGGAGCAAAGTCTCATTTCACATGACACGGACACTCCGGGCACCTTTACAGAAAAGAAATTCAGAAAACTACAGAGTGATAAGCGAGGATTGGGACAATAATTAAAGGTCTAGGTTATATTAATTATTCAAAAAGTTATGTGCACATATGCATATGCCCAATCCATAGCTCTTTAAATGAAGTCACAGAGAAGATTTGAATGTTGGAAGGCTTTAAAATGGTTGTGAAAACAGGAATGCAACAGGCACCCAATGCTTTTGTGCGACATTCATCCAAGCACTTACATTTCTACAGTGATTTTGAATGGTCCCGGGAATGATTTGGGCCTCAGATTTACACTCAGCATGGAGGAGACAAATTGGTACTTAGCTACTTGGCAGGAGGGGGTTCAGTGAAGGAGCACAGGCTTGCTTATTGGAGAGTTTTTATTAAAAGATGTGTGTCTTTTGAGATTAATAATAATAATTATAATAATAATGATAAAAGGAAAAAGTTAAACCACTTTCTTAATCCCATGTGCGTTTCTCCTCTGGGACAAACCTTTGGGAGTTTTTGCAAGACAGTGCAGTTTAGAGCACATTGCATCTTGTCCGTTTACTAAACTGGTCCTGTCCGAGTCCATATGGAAATGTACTGGCAAGAGCATTCCATGGCCCACCCTTGCTGATTTGAAATTGCTGTCTTACAGGAAATACATGTCAGCTGTTTTCTGTGTTTGTAAGGAAGAATGACAATATTGTCATTCTTCTGTCTCCTCAGGAGACTGACAGGTGTCCTTTGGGAAAAGCAGCTGTGGTAGGTTAGGGTGTAAGTCCTTAGCTGTCCACTCTTCATTGTTGTGTGGAATGGATATGCTCAGGGCTTTAAGCTGGAGCAGAGGGGCTGGGGTGCCTGCTTAGTCCTGCTGAGTCCTCCACATGCTGATGGCTTGGGCAGATGGGCAAGGGAGCTCAGCAAGGGTTCCCTGATGCAAACAGCTGCAGCAGGACAAGGCAAGAATGGCTGCCACAGCCCTGAACTCCTTTCTGTTTAGAGCCATCTTGCACTGCAAAGAGACACCCAAGAGAAATTCAAATGCCTCCTTGAGTCACAATCCAATTTTTCTTCTGTGGTGTGTCATACCAGTGCTGCAAGGCTTCTTTCTGTCCTATCCAGGCAAGGGGCATGGAGCTGCAATACCTCAGGGTTCATTTCTGTCTTATTCCCCAAGTTTCCCCTTATGGGAACACAGTATGAAGAGGGGCTGGGTTTCCCCCCAAATGCCACCCCAGTAGGGAATTGGGATCAGCCATGAAGCTCACCAGGACCCAGGAATACCTGTGAGCAGTTATGAGTCCTGTGGTTCTGACAAAGCTTCTGAGACTAATACGTAACTTGCAGCGAAGGAGAACTTCCTTAGAATGTGAAACATGCAGAAATAAGTATGTGGGTTTTGTTCAACATGGTGTGAAAATGACTGGGTTTGATCACTCTGAAAATCTAGGAGTAAATGGAATTTACTGAGTGTGCTTTTAAAATAAAAACTTAATCATGCACAAGTTTAGACACTTTGAGATGAGTGTGTATTGAGCTAATAAAAGTTGATGTCAACATTTTAGAATATGCTTGAAAACAAAAAAGAACTAGTGCTTGATCAAGCAGCAGTCACAAAAACAATCTTCCCTTCATGATAAAAAGAAAAACTCTGTGTGTGATTCTGCAAATATGTCAGATCATTTTGAACAGGCTAGTAAGTGCTAGTAAATTATTATTTTTTGTTGTTGTCAAATCACTTTACTTTTTAGCATTTGACTTCAAAAATCCCCAACCTTTGTACGAGTTGTCTTTATGTACATCAGTCATAATTTTGCTGACAATTCCTGACATGCACTCTGCATTGCTCTGCTAACAAGAGAAAAGACCAGCCATTACATTTATGTTTCTTTGTTTTTCAACAAAGTCACATATCAGGAATAATGCTAGGGGTATGCTAATAAACAATACATAGTGCCAGTCATCAGGGAGTAAGAAATATTTTCTAACTAGTTCTAAAGGGAAACAACATTTTTAAAAAAGGGAGAGTGATTGTTATTTATGCAATATTGCTGTTCTATATGTCAGCATCAAAAAGCATCTTGTAAAGAGCTTAGCATAATAAATTGTTGATTGTGACTGTCATTGTTTAGAAGCCTTTGCTGGATCTAGATGTAGTGCAGTAAGGTTAAATTTACTAACATATAATAGTAAATCCTTAGACTGAATCTGATATTCTACCAATGTTACCAGTATTGTCGCAAGAACAAAAAAAGAGAAAAATTATTTTATCTTTAAGAACAGCTGGCTTTACAAATCATAAGAGTAACACTAAGTCAAGGTAGATTTGGTTTCTGGATGTCCATTGATTTTTGGTTATCTACATAATGATTTAACTTGGTTAAATTTTGAAAAACTAAGGTTAATTTAAATGAAAAACAGCAAAAAAATATTGTTTCCACTGTGAGGAGATGCAGCACATTTTATTGTCATTGAGAAAATTAAAATAGCTTCTGTGCATGTAAAGCAAAGGGAGATTTGAAAAGAGGAGCCCACAGGAGCACTTAATTTCAGAGCTGACTTTCAGTAGTCACTAATTCTTCAGTTAACTTGGTCAGGCAAAACAACATATTTTTGAAAAGCCTTTACATTCCTGCCTACAGGCTTGAAGTAGAAAGATACTTAATAGATGGGCATTTTATCTGTCTGGGACAGGGCATCTAAATTTAGCTGCTGATAAAAAATCCAGCAAATCTTTATTACTGTTTGGAGTTAGGTAAAATTATATATATATATTTAAAAATATAATACCAGCTGCATAAAACCCTTCACAAGTTAAATATATACAAGAGAGGCTGTATTTTTGATGCACGTTATCAAGTGAACCCTATTTCTTCTCCAAGTAATATATGGGAAATATGCAATTTAATACATCTGTGCCAGCTTCTTGTGACTTTACATTCTTTAAAAAATATGTGTGTTCCTGTGTTTTTTACTTTTTCTTTTTGCTGATGTAGGCAAGGTGCCTGTGGCTGTATGGAAAGATGTGTGTCTTTTGAGATACTGCATTGATGTGGCAGTTCGGGGCTTACCTTGACTTCATTGCATCTTCAAAACAAGAATTGAGTTCTTCAGGACTGTTACCTTAGGACTTGAGTCTTTGATACTACAATTATGCAGTTGAATAATTTTATGAATCTGACTTGTCTCATTAGATGCCTGGAAAACTGTAGATTTTAAGTCTTAAGAAAGAAAAACTAAACCTTAGTTTGAATACACTCTTAGTTTTCGCTTTTAAAACAATGCTTTCCAATATCAACTCTCTGGCCAATTCAGATCAAGAAAAATAATGAGAGAAAATGCAGTTACATTTTTAGAATGTTGAAATGTCTTGGACAAGTTATATACCTTGTAGAAATCTGAAAGAGCAGATCTTTTTTCAAAGACATCAAGACAGAAACGAAAAAATATTCTGTGCACTAAACTGAGCAGAGTAATGCGTTTCCTGGTTTATAATGAAATTTGAGCAGTATACCCCATGATTTTTAAGTAAGTCAAGCACAATCTAATGTGGCCAGTAGGCATGCTCTCTGGCTAGTTTCCAGTCAGGCTTCCCAGTTTTAGTGCAGGCTTGCCAATAGATATTATTGAAGCAAATGCCCTATTACAGGAACTTTTTGTCCAGACTGGCTGGGAGGTTTTCCTCCTTGAGAAATGGCAGCCTGATGGACCATTTAATATGTGTGATGCCGAGGAGATTCTCACTGAAAATGAGAGAAGCATATTTCTCATTTCTATGTTCTTTTCCTGGCTTCTCCCCAGTTCAGTAGTGGATCTAATCCGTTGTTATAAAATGAAGGATCCACGTTGATTTCAGTGTTGTTTGGCTTACATCCCATGTATCCTCATTCCATTTTGCCTTCCATGAGTGTGATACTGATGTTTTAGCTGTACTGACATGTCCATGGAGTTAGGAAGTTGACAGCAATCTCTACTAAGTTTCAGAGAAGTCAGAGGAAAGGTACTACAGAACCTGCAGAGTGTTATTTTTTTAATATTAATAAATAAGCCTTAATGAAAGCATTGCTGGAGAGCTTTAAATTACCACTGTGAACTCGGTATTTTGAGTTATAATGAAATTATTGCAATTGTATGTTTCAGTAAATTCTATCTACCCTTGTTTCTTTAGAAGAAGACCTACCAGTGCATCAAATGTCAGATGGTTTTCTACAATGAGTGGGATATCCAAGTTCATGTTGCAAACCACATGATTGGTAAGTGAGCACTAAAACTTCTCAAAGACAAATACCCATTTTTCTTACTCATTATCACCATTGTCTCTAAAATTAAACAGAGTTAAGGAGAAATTAATTGTGGATCCATCAATGATTAACCTAGGCATGATTGATTTTTTTATTCATATTATTAGACTTGATAAAGCATTAGCATATTTTATTTTCTGCAAGGGCTAGTTTAGACTTCTGCAGAGAATTATATATCCACTGCCAGTCAAAACACAGGTGATTAGCAAATTAAACTTCTAATCATTTTTGCATTATTGAAAACAAACTAACAGGAATGGTTAATGAACTGGATGTTAGCTTTCCGTAGAGTTTTAGACAGGTTTTAATTTCAGAAGTTATTATGGTAATGACACTACTGTGTACTTCTCAAGCACCTCAGCACCAAAATCAAAACTGGTGAGTTTTTGTCATTAGGAAACATAAATAATTCAAATGGCCATAAAATAGTATTGTTTGTTATGTTTGAGCAGTCTGGAAAAAAATCCTGAGTGTTTCTGTATACAATTAAATACTATAAATTATTTGAAAAAGTAAGGAATTGTAGTGTATAGTAATAGAATACACTCTTTAAGGTACAAGCATTTAAGAAAATGTCTTTTAGGATTCCTGAATTCTGATGTTTATAAAGCTGTTACAGTTGTAAATTGGAATAAAACAAAAGCTGCTTTTTCTTTGATATTCATATTTTCCTATTATTTGCTGATTCCCCTAGGTTTACCCATAATGTTTTTAATTTGGTAACTACTCAGTAGTAGCACTAAGAGTTCTATCAGCCAATTAAATTTATCAAGCACATCATTTGCTCACTAATAAGATAACATTGCCAGGATTGTCTCCTGGCTTTTTTTTTAGTCTTTTTTCCAAATTTTGCTTTTCAAAACAGAGATGGATACCATTGATTTTTTACTCCTACTTCCCTTATGCTGGTTTTCTTGCTAAAATAACAGAAAATCTTGCAAAGCACTGGTCAAAAAATATGGTATAGAAGCTAGTAATTAGATATCCAACAGAAGAGAATTTGCTTGATTTTTCCGCTTTCCAGTTTGGTGGTAATTATTTTTTTTCCTTTTGAGGTAACATGCAGATTTCTTCCATGAGCACTTAGCAATTTGGCTGCACTGTAAAAGAAAGTTATCTGCCAAAATTTAATGGCCCATTTCTGTGGGTATTTTATTTAAGTTGTTACACATATATAGCATAAACATTTTATATTTTTCATAAAAATGAATCAATGGAAGTGACAAACTGGTTTTGTAAAGGAGACAAGCAATTTACCTGTTCAGTTAAGCCTTAGTTTTGATATCTTGTGGTTTTGGGTAGGAGATAATTTGAACTTCTTCAGAGTATTCAATCTGTGTCAGTAATGGAATTTAAAAGTAGGACACTACTACCAACAGAACTCACCATTTCTGTTGTTTTATTTGAGTCCAATATTTGAAATGTTCTTAATTGTAGCATATAGTGATGCTGAAACTTGACAGGGAATATGGACACTGTTTATAAGGAACGATGTTGGAATTAAAGATGTGTTTGCTTGCTTCTCACTTCCAGGTGCCTTACATTTTTAGAATAGGATCTCAGTTATTTCATTAAATACTCAGATTTATTTTTCCTTTTATTTTCTGGATGAGTTTTATTAGAGTCAGAAGAGGAGGAGCAAAATGGGGAGAGAGTCAGTAAAGCAGGACAAATCCATTTAGCTGGCTTCAGCCTGCAGATCTGAAAAGACGTATTTTCTTAAACAGAGCTATTAACTGCCTATGTTTAATTTCTTAAAGCTGGATGAGGTTGAATGAGAAAGAGAATCTTTTAAAAAAGTATTTAATTGTTTTGTCTGTGTTCTATCTAATCATGCATGATATTACTTCATGACATAACCATAGTGACACAGATTTAAACATGCTTAATATAAAATCTTCCCAGTGAGATAAAGGAGCTTGCAAAACATGCAGGGAGATTTGCCGGTCATGCGTGTGGTAATCTGTGTTCAGTGGAAGATTCTTATCTGCACTGCCAGACTTAACAGTGCAGCTCCTAATGATGTAGCCTCGATTAAACAAATGCGAGGGGATTTTGTGTTGGGGTGGAGTGAAAGGAATATCAGTTCTGGAGAGTTTTGAATGTGACCTCAGAATTGAAGCACAAGGAAAAATAATTTCTGATTTCCAATTCTGTTAGTCTTCTCACTACTAATTGGATTTTTTTCCTTAGTTATCTTTCTAATTTCACTCTCCCTCCTCCCCTATAATTTGTTTCATTGTTCACAGGCCATTTTCCAAGACCATGTTCTGTCTAGAGAGAGAGGTTCAAGGGGTCACATCAAGCTGTTTTTAACCAGCCTTAGTTTACGTACATCTGTAGGTATTCTTGTTGTATTTATACATAATACAGAAAATATGCACACAAACACATTTGTGTGAATATATATTATATACCTGTAGTTATCTTTGTGCATATCAGTATGTAGATTCAGAAATATATTAGATTAAACACTGGAGTGAATATTGGCGTGTCAACACAGCACATTAAAAAAACAAACAAACAAAAAAATTGTTTCTTAAAGACATTGGTCCCTCTCTTCTTTACATGTGTCTGATAAAACATGTCTCCTTGCCCCGATTTCCTAGTAGGTGACTGGCAGAACAGAATGTAGTGTCTTTGATTCTCTGGGAAAAGGAAAGTAAGGAAGCTTCAGGAAGACACAGAGAAAGAAAGAAGTTTAAATGCTAGAGAAGAAGAAGATAATGTGGCAAGGCAGGAGTTAAAAGTCAAACAGTGTGATAATCCCTAGATCAGATGTAGGGGCAATAAATGCCTTTACAGACATTATTGCACAGTGTCAGGAACTGTTATTTCCTCCCATACTAAAATGTTCCCATTATCTGTGTTGCGGTTATTGATGGATGTAGTGTCTTCTTACCTGAAGAACTCCATAATCATAATTCAGAGAAAAGAGAAAAAGGGAGGCACCTGGGACATGGGACAAATGTGAAAGTGGAAAGTAATCTGCCAAACTTCACTCAGAAATGAGTGGGAACCACTGATAGAGATAATGCTCAGCCAGCTGAGGGAAACAGTTGCTGCTCAACATCATGGTGCAGTTTGAAAGCCTGGAAAAGTTGATGGTGTCCCATCTAATCACTGTGGCCCCTGAACATGATCCCAGGATGTAAACTGAGTTCATGTTGCTAACATCCACAGAGAGAAGTTGCATTATGGAAGGTCACTGAGGCAAAGCTATACTTATAAAATCCCAGTGTGAAATTTAGACTTTTAAATAAGGCAACTGGAATTACTTTGTTGGCTAAAATAGCTCCACTGAGGGTAGGTATTTTTAGGTTGTATGTATGTGTGTGTTTTTGTCTAATCAAATATAATCTCAACTAGACATTTAGCAGGGGAAGAAGGATTAGAGGCTATTTGAAAAGCCTCTTACTCTTCTTTGTTAGGAGAGCATATAGCATTTTTACAGATTTTATTATACATTTCAATCAATTCAACAAGAGGGATTATGCCACCTAATGGAAAATAAAATCTGCTGATGACCCAGTGAAGTGTAACCTTAAGTATCTTTGACAACAATGCAATTTACATTATACAAGTTATGTCACAAAAAGATGGGGGACAACTTTCCCTTAGTAAGTACAGGTTTATTACTTCTAGAACTTTACATTTTAGAACTGTTCTGCAGCCTTTTGTCAAGGCTTCCCAACATCTTCATGATGGGAAGGGGCAGTAAGCCTTTTCCATTAAATGGATGAGGACAAAGAGGCATAGAAGTGGAATCCCTTGCTTGCATTAAGTGAGCTAAAGTTTGAGAGTTCTGACTGCCAGATCTGTCCACACAATTCCAGATACTGTGCTTCATCAAGCAGAGTCTGTGTTAGCTTAAACTACACACTGAGTCAGGCTAGGCTAGGGGATGCTAGCAGACAGAAAGCAAGGCATAGTGGGGAGATTTTTAAATATGCCCTGTGTTTTGACATTATTTTGGACCTAGATGTAGGCAGGTACTTTTGTTTGGATAACTGCAAGGATGATTGCCAAATGAAGACCTGTCTGTTGTGTGTGTATGGAAATTTGTGGGTGAAATAATTTCCAGTTTTTGGGTGGGAAAGGAAGGAACAAATCCAGGTTTCATATGGGTTTAGAAAGTGTTGGCATAAATGGTATTTCTTCAGTTGTATTCTTCTACCTTTTTTATCTGGGTGGAATACATAGCACTTTTAGCAGCTTTCTTGGAGAAAATTCCATTTCTGGAAACACGGTGACTGTGGAAAAGAAGCTTTCTGGGTTCCTTTGTTTTCAGTACATAGTTTACAGTTGGCATTTGACCTGAGAGAGTAGGAAAAGAGTCTGCCATTGTTTGTGTTCTGTTTGATGTACTCCGCTGCTCCTCCTATTATTTTCATTGTTATTTTAAGCAGACAAGCTAAATATTGTTTCATCTTCAACTGATTCCTTTACATCTGTAGTATCAGATGCAGTTCGTTGTAAATAGACTAAAGAGTTACTGTAGCTATTGCCTAGGATTTTGCACAGATGCATATACAGCATGGCTCAGAATTGGGGGAGTTCAGGAAATGAATTACTCCATATAAAATTAAGGGGCTCAACAGCAGTAGTGTAAATTTGTAAGTGCTCTGAGTAAAGTGCTGTTAGGCATGAGATAATGTAAAGAGATGACATTGCCAAGAACTATTTATGAAGAGCTTAATTTTTTTCACTCTGATAATTCTTGACCAATAATTACCAGCCTCTAATTATCTATTTTAGTTAGAAAGAAATTTCTATCACTATGGAAGTTGGCATTGCAACTAGCGCATAAATCCCCAAAGAGGTAAATGTGTTCCAAACAGCCACAAACAACTGTCTCATGAAACATAGTGAGCAAATTGCGAGCTGCTGGCTGTGCACAACAGAGCAGCACATTTACCATTGAGGACTGATCAGGCTGACAAAGAGAATGATAAAAGGGGGAAACAGCTACAATCTTTGTAGTTTGCTGCTACTTTTGTTGATGGAGAAGTCAAGCCCCAGTGTCATAGCAAGAACCACTGCCCCTCTGAAGACTTGGGGAGCAAAGGGGAAGGATTTGGTACCTTCTTGAAACCCTACTTTTGACAGTTTTTAAATATGTCATTTCTGATAAGTAAACAGATTTTTCTTTCTTTAACCTTTTCAGTATCGTGTACAAAACACATTTTGCGAAGTCTGTTGTGGAGAGTTTGTCTCTGAGCAAAGGATGTTATGTGGCATTGAGCAGGGTAGCAGGTGTGAGCAGGATGGGGAAGTGAAGGGAATGGAAAAAAGGTACTGAGCACTAAAGTTAGAAAGCAAATGGGAAAACAGGATGAAGCAATCCTGTAGTTGACAAGAGGAATTCTAGTTTACACCGGTAAATAAATACTTCATCAAATCCCAAGTAACAAAATCTTTGCTGAAACAATTGGAGATTAAAAAGAAGGGTATCTAGAAAATGCGATCTAACGTTCTAACGTCTCTGCAAAGAAATTTTACAACTGTGTTTTAAAATAACAAGCAGTATGTAACCATTAGAGGATGTAAAGACACTTTTTAGTGCAACTCATGATTTTTGATTTTTTTAGCGACAGTTATATAATATGTATATATGCTTGTGTGTTGTGTGGATGTGCATGTTTGCATTATGCATGCATTAGCTGCATGCATAATAACTTATACAAATAAATAATCTTATTTGCTTCACATTTGTGCAGTGTACATTACGGTACTTGTGGACAACATCACTGATGTGAAGACAAAGGAAAAACCTCAATCGGCTTTCTGGAAATCAGCCCAAGAAAATTCTTGTATGGTTGTAATAGCATGTGGCATTCACACATTCTATTACTTGTCTAATGCCTAAGGTCATTAAAACCCCATGATTTTCCTTTCACTTATGCAGAAAGCTGTGCTGAGCAACTAATACTTGTTGCACTGTGTTGACCTCAAGTAATACATCTTCAGAAGGTCCGTTTGATCACTCTACAGTAAATCTGATATTGTAAAGTCCCTCTTAGCTGAGATTTGGAGAAAAAGAATCCAAAGATATAGATCTACACACTAGAGGAGGAAGGAGGTGAAGACTTCCTTTTGTTAGGTTTTTTCACTGGTTTTTGAGTAGGAAAAAATGGAAATTGTCAATTTATAGTGAAGAGAGTGATCATACCCTCTTAGCATCAGGAAATCATTTGAATGCCTGGGAATCTCCTGTTTACAGGCAGAGCTGACAAGAAGTTGTATAAAAGTTAGAGTAAACTTGGTCACCTTGTCTGCAAAACGAGGAGATGTAATTGAAATACCCAGGAAAATCAGCATTTGGAGTTAAATCTGAGAAAACGTAGGTTTATTTCATGAGGAGCTAGGTTACAAAATAGGCAAAATCTGGGCTGTTTAATACTAACAGGAAGCTACTCTCCTGTGGGCAATGCTGGCTTATTTGAAAAGCCCATAAAGGGTTTCTGCATGGACCATACAAAAGGGATACTTTCTCTTTAATAGCCATCTGTACAGGAGAGATGAGAAGTGGGCCAGGTCATCTCTCCTCAGCTGTCATGATATTAACGTAGGTAATGGAGCAAGCTCGGCGTTCTGCTGGGTGTTGTTTTTCATAGATGTTCATCGATTTACACAGATAATTCTATTTATTTCTTAGAGTTGGTCCAAGCAAACCAGGCAGAATAACAAACACCAAAGCATTTCAAATGACTTTATCTTTGTTGTTTTGTAATGTAACTTTTGTCTAAAAAATGGTGTCACACCTACTGTGCAGATGGCTGCATGATTTGTAAACCAGCCAAAACATTTAAACAAATGTGTGATCTGGGGATAGATTAAATAAAGGATAAAATGGAGTGTGGACCACAAATTCTAATAATCAGATGATTTTAAGTTGTGTGTGGTGTGGAGCGATGGTAGCGGCGATAGCAGGGAACGCTTGCCAATGACAGCAAGGTGCCTTACAGATCTCAGGATGGAGCCTGTGGCCTAGTAGGCCTCAGTTTGAGAGCTGCACATTTGCTGTACAGCTGGCAGCTCTGTATGGGGACATCAGATAAAACTTATGTAAAATGAAGTGTTATTGCTTAGTATGAAATTGCGTGGGGAGGGAATTTGCAGACAGTAACTGAAAACAGAATTCATGGTACCAATGAAGCAGACTGTAAATATGAAGAGGCTTTAATTATCTGCGCAATTTAACAAAAAATTCAGGATGTATTCCGAAGTGGCAAAGGCAGCTGTACACACGTTCCAGCAGCACCATTCACTGGGCTGCAGGTTCTGTGTGTCACCTACTGGGGCTATGGGTGCCCCATTCCTGCCACCCCCTGTCCCCAGGTGCTGGCTTTCCCCACTGAGCTGCTCTGTTTGGAGCTGGCACTTCCTGTCAGGGGTTTGAAGCAGAAACAACTCCTTGCTTTTTGAAACAGCTTTCAGGAAAGGCTCTTCAGGCTTGTAAAATCACAAATGGTTCATCCAGGACAGTTAGCAAACAACCATGAATCCTTTTTCTTTTTTTTTTTGGGGGGGGGGGGGCATGGGGGGAACGGGAGGCTTTGAACCTTGGACTCAAAAATTTTAAGAAAATAGAATGCAATTGTCATATGGTTAAATAATATTAGTAGTTTAATATTAATAATATTAATAGCATTAATAATATTAACAATAACAGTAGACATCTGAAAAATGTCCACAATTCAGGCTGGAGTTCATCCTGTAAGGAAATGAAGCAAAGTGCACAGAAGCTTTAGATTTTCCTGCAGAAGTGCCTGTGGCATGAATAGCACTCGATGAAAAAGACTCTATGGAAAAACAGTGCCAGGCAGTATGAAAGTTGTTCCCTACCCTCCACCTGCTGTAAGATTCTCCTCTGAGCTGTGGCAGTGATGCACTGTGCGTGTCAATACTTAGGCACCACAGGCTGAATTAATGGCAGGGTGTCAGCCTTCCTTTTGTTTTTTGCTGATCATTTGCACTGCCGGCTTTCTCAGGAGCCGTAGCACATTCCTTCGGCCTCATTTTGCTGTCAGCACCAAGGGCAGCCTCACCGTTGCCTTTCTAAACCACCCCTGTTCTGAGCAGGGAAGCCTCTGATTCTTTAGGGGTGCTCATCCCAAGGCCTCTCCCCGCGATGTAAACGCAGGAAGCGCAACAAAAGAAGCCAATATGGAGAGTGGGTGTCGAGCTTGAACTGCTCATATTGTTGCATTTGGTGAGCTGACGGGGTTTCGTAGGTCACCTTTAGAATTATGCCTATGACAGCAGTAGCTACCTGCCAAGATTGCAAGGTATCTCACAGCTCTCAGGATGGAGCCTGTGGCCTGGTAGGCCGCCGTTGGAGGGGCACACATTTGCTGTACAGCTGGCAGCACTGTATGGGGCAGCAGTGTGGGCTGTTAGGGAGCTGGAAAGGAGACAAGCATGAAATTTCCTCTAACCCCAACTCTGTTTTTCTGTACTGTTGGCTGCTTCTCAGTTCCTTGACAAAAAAACCAATCAGGCACCCTTTAATCCGCCTGTGATTACCAGTGGTATAAAAAGAGAAGCATAATGAGGAAAAATGCCTCGTTTTGTTGCCTTCAAAAGCCAACAAATTGGAGTTAACTTGACAGGAAGTGGCTTAATAATTAGATTATTTATTTATTCCTGACACATATCCCCCTGTTACTAGTCTCAGGAGATCCTGTAGATGGTACGATTTTCAAGCTGCCATTACTTCGCTGTCTTCTGTGAACAAAGAAGCTACTGTCTATCAGTCAATTAAATGCACTCTTTAAGCAGAGGCTGAGAAGTCCTCAATGGATAGAGCCCTGGGACATTGTGGCTGATGATTCCTTTCTCTGTACTGTACATCACACTCTCAACTACGGTCCCCACAGAGATGGAATAAAGTCATGCATTAAAATATCACTTGTTGATTTGTTTGCTAATGAAGAGCCATTGAAATGTTTGTGTGTTTCTGTGGCAAAATTGTTGATAAAAGGACTACTTGCTTGCATATCTTACTTCATCTTCAGGAAGCGCTTATTTAAGACTTACTAAAATTAAAGTCAACAAATTAGGGAAAAAAGAGAGAGATGGATAATATTGGTTTACTTGCAATTCACATCAATGTAAATAACACTGAGGACAGCAAGAAGAGAGAAAGGGGAATAATAGTACTTCAACCATGTCTGTTATAATTTTCTTCATTAGTAAGAATAAGAATCCCTGATCTTTTTTTCCTAGTACAGTAGTGAGCATCCATTTAAAATAATAAAAATGTGAAAGTATCCATTTTAAAATTAACCTGGACATGTTAAAAAGGGGGGAGGTGGGGGGGTGGGGATTTTTTAAATGAAAAGGATGAGAATTTTTTTTTTCTTCTTTGCATTTCTTTAGATACATCAAGTTAGCAAAAGCTACCACTACTTAGAGATATCTGTGTGCAGCAGTTAGCCTCTTAGGTGAGAAAAGTACAACCATGCCAAGACAGTTACTAATGCTGGTTAAGGGTGCATGCTTAATGAAAAATCACCAAAGTTATTTGAAGCTGGGGCTTAATACTCTCTGTCACCTTCCCCACCCACCCCCATCTACCCACCAGGCTTCTTAATAGGATTTCATAATCTCTGCCTTCCACTACTCTTCTTCCACCCACCAGGAGCCCAGGTCAACAAAGTGGATGGGTGTGGTCCACATTTTGTGCTGGGCTGGAGAGAGGGAATGTATGTATATCTTTCTTCACACTGAAAATCATTAATTGGCAACCTCCATCTAAAGTTTATGCAGGTCTTCTGTTGCTCATCTTAAAGATCTATATTTGCTCTGAAGAAGTACAGATAGTGCTGTAGCAGTTCTCCAGTGAACTAGCTTTGCTCTGAATTTAGCATTTGTATGACCATTTGCACCTACATATAGAGCCTATAAATGCTATTATACACATACACACACACACACATATATGTGTATATATTTTTTTTGAATATAGACAGTCACTGCTTCTAGGATTGTTGTTTTCCATGAACTTAACAACAAGCTATAGGGAATTAATTCAAACCAGCCTCAAATTGAAGTGTTTCTTACTCCTATCCTGTTATTCCAACTCATTTTATTAGAAAAAGCTTAGATACTCAGAGGTGTTCTATAATAGAAAATGAATTTGAAGTCCATTCATTAATTGGTGATTAATACATTTCAGGATTAGTTTAAGCAAGGCCCTACCTCCTGCCCAGTCAAGTATGGTCTGGTTAATATCCAATTATCTGCACCTTCGTACTTATTATGTCTTAATATTTCGGATATGATAACTAGAAACTTGAGAGTAATGCTAATGAGGAGCATAGAACAGGAATTAACCAGTGACACTCTCAATGATCCTTACTGAGGAAAGGAACTCCTTCAATCTCCTCAGCACAGTGGCCGAGCTACTACTTCACTTTCCATAAGCACTGCTTTCAATTCAGCCGTTATAGGAGCTTAGAATTATATTTGTGTTAAAATCCTTCTTTTTGCATGCCTCATAGACCGTCTATGGTCAAAAGATACTCTGCAGATACTTCTTCACTTGTAGAGTTACTTTCTTTAAGTGGAGCCGGTAGAAAATCAGCAGTAAAGTAAAATGGTGATACCTACTTTAAAGAAAAGCTGTTCTGCAATTGAATGCACCCTCTTCTGAGGGTGTATGCATGCATTTATTTAAGCTGAACTAGCTGTCATGAGCTTCAGCTTGTAAGACTGGTGCTTCAGCAACCAACAAACTAGATATACATGTCTGTGAAATACAAAAAATTAAAACCCCCTAATTCATAAATGTAAAACATAAATATTGCCAAATTAAAACTTTTCATGCACAAAATTGTCAGGCCCCTAACATTCAATCTCAGGATTCTAGACTGTGTAGAAATTATTATATACACTTCTAGTGAAACATGCAAATAGAACCATTGCACCAATGTATCAGTGGGGCTGAAATGAGTAATTCTGTCATGTGGCCTAAAACTAATGTAGCTATAGACGTAATTTCAACATATAGAAAGAAAGGAAGAAGAAACATTCCTTTTTGTTAATTTTCTTTTTCTTAACTAAGCTGCTGTTTGAATACATTGTGCAACTCAGGGCATTATAAGAAGCCCAGAGGAAATGAAGCAGTGGGCAAAATGAAGGAGACCTGCTCACAGGTGCAAAGCTACGTACCACATTATTTTTATTACATGAATATCATCTGATTGTTATGCTATTTATCCAAGAGACTTTACAGAATATGCTATTCATGGTGTGTTGGACAAGCTTAGTTCAAAACACGGCCTCATTCAGTGTTTATGATGAAAGGTACCAGCCTGCTGTTTAGATTAGACTGAATGATAAAAGGAATAGTATATTTGTATAATCAAAAGCAATCATAAAGCACATGTGCAGTGGCCAGATTAAGGATATGCCTGTAACATCCTATTTTGGCTTTCTTTTTTACTAGCCACACAATTCAAATTCTCTCTCACACAGTACTTTATTACAGTGTTGAAGTTCAGGACCTCAGCAATATATTCTTAATATCTAGCTGTTTGGCTAGGCACCCTTTTTCCCAACCCTCTCACAGGCAACCTTCACAATGAACCCACTGTGCTTCTGGCTTCATTGCTTTTCATTGCACACCTACGTGAGTGCCAAGACATTGGATAACAGTGCAAAAAAAATGCTTTACCCCCCTCAAGCCCCCAGATGAGACTCCTGCAGAGCAGTGTGTAATTTATTGAACAGCTTGGGAGATATTGATGTTTACTACATCGTTCAATTAGACATGCAGAGGGAATGCAGCCTTCCGTTTCCTTCAAAGTTTGGTTAAAAAGCCTAACCCAAATATCACTTAGTGCAAAGCGTGATTTGCAAACTGTCATAACATGATCAAATCAAAACCAATTTTCACCAGAGCAGTTAAATACTCATCTCTTCAGATGAGTGACATTTCCCTGCCAAATTTGAACTTTTAACCCACACTGCTCCTTGTGTGCTGTTACTCTTCAAGTCAGATTTTACAGGGATGGTACTCTTAAAATCTTTTGATAAAAATAAAGCTGAGCTTAAAAAAAAAATATATATATAAAACAATAGAAAAATAAAAATAAATAAGTGAAAGATGAAATAAATAGCTTGAGCAGAGAGCTAGTCTAGAAAACTTATTCTTAGGGATACTTCTTAATAATGGAAAAGTTCTCTACTTTTACCTGCTTCTGCATTTGCACTAGTGATGGAGTATGCCTAGCAGTACAGACTGGAATTGTACCGCCAGGAAAAATCCTTCATGGTGGTGCATGGGAATAAATTAGGTGACACAAAATAGGACTCTAATTTCTATGATATGTCACCTAGGTTACCGTATTTTACATCAACTGCCGCTTTTGTGCTGCATGTGCATCTCCTTCAACCCTTGTGATGGGTCCTTCAGGCCAATCGTTTTGTGGGCTGGTAATTTTCTTTGTCTCCTTCAAGCTAAAGCTTCAGTAGGAGAAGGTTTCTTCTCTGGCAAGAGAAACACTCTCAACACACTTCAGCTGCCCTTCTTTTCTTAAATGTATCCTTCTCATTCATCTCCTTAAAAACCAGATTTGGAAGGCTCTTTGACTCTAAATTCTCCTACACCATTATATCTCGCAAATGCAGTTTTCATAGTATTACATAGTATTACTCTTTTTGCTTTATGGCATTCTCCTTTCTTGTTTGGAGGGGAATTCTTCCTTTTTCCAAGTACTATTTTCACATCTTTGCTTGACAGGCTACAAAGAGAATTTTCATTTTGATGCATCAAAATTGGAGTCTGAATGGGTTCAAGTCTGTGGTGGTTCCAGCATTCCCAGTGACTTCTTTGCTAGCCTAGAATAAGTCACTGAAATGTAAAATGGAGGCAGTACTTAGCCACAGAGACTTTTTTCAAGACAAATTAGTTAATGTACATTCAGAAGGAAAAGTACTGTAATGCTGTAAATAGCAAGCTATTAAATCATTTGTGGGTTTTATTATCTCTTGGCTAATGGGGAATTCTGCTGCTTGCCTTAGAGCTCCCAAATTTGGTTCATATTTCCTATCCATTTCAGAATGCAATTTAAAGAAAAATTGTTCCTCCTCTTTTATTGTATCATCACTCCTCACAGATGCTGTCCAGCTGGTATTCTTGACATCACCTGCTCCACACAACAGAAATTGTCCTTCATTTCTTCCCCAGTCAGAACCACTTAACAGGAAGAGAGTTAACAGAAATTGTGATGGCTTCCATGAGTCAGTAACGTTGTCTTACTCCTATTCAGAATTTTCCTTTGTCACTGCAATTCTGAAAGTTACTTCAAAGCCCATCTACTCTGCAGGTCCTGTACCCTGCACAAATCTCTTTCTCAATTCCTGTATATTCTTCTATCATATAAAAATGATTCTTTTCTCCCTTACCTAAACTAGTTGAATTTCTTTGTCTTTCTTGGCTGTTGTTAATTTGCAACCAGTTATAGCTGTGTTTTTGTACTGGGTTTGAGGGTTCACACTATAAAATGTATTGTCAGCCTTTAGCATCAATCTCTTATTGTGGCGTTCAGCTAAGTCTTCTAAAAAGGACACACTTGTGCACCTTCAGGAGAGTTTTAATTTTTCAGTATTCTCTGCTGAAATTACATTTTTTTTAATCTGTGTTGTGATTCAGTACCAGCTATAGCTGGCACCACAGATCCTGTAGCTTTAAATAGCGTGCCTTAATATTGCCCCCTTTTTATGCTGTATTATAATGAAGCAACATCACTAAATTGCAGTGAAGGGTGATTGTTGCATGGGGATGACTACTACACCTTGGGGTCTATTTGCACCAGATT
The DNA here is from genome assembly GCA_910950805.1 of Acrocephalus scirpaceus scirpaceus. Lineage (NCBI taxonomy): Eukaryota > Metazoa > Chordata > Aves > Passeriformes > Sylviidae > Acrocephalus > Acrocephalus scirpaceus. The sequence goes on along the minus strand of OU383773.1, from coordinate 80,038,551 downwards.
ATTTCTTTATTGTTGTTATTACAACCCATCTTCTTTACTCTCTTGATACCAAACTTGCTGTTGGACATCCATGTAGCACAGGGGATCTTTCAAAACATTTTGGACATCAATTTGTCTCTTAGGTACACACCAATGAGTGTTCAATTCCAGGGTCTGGTATCCTGTGTGGCTTTGCAATACTTTAAATGATGCCAGCTCAGTCTGTTCACATGACTTGCAGTGTTCTTCATGACTTGCTCTTAAAAAAAATTAGTTTGTTGCTGATAGAAGTGACAGACATTTCTTGCTAACCATTTTCAGACATGAACAATACTAGATTTATAACAAGTGGAACATGCTTTTTACCTTCCTGCTATTCCCCATACATTTTACAATACAGAAGAGTGTAAGAATTATTTTGCTCGAGCTGTTTCCTTTCCTTTTGGCACTGTGTTCACATTCAAAGAAGGAATTATAGCAGTGGTGTCAGTTTATCATCCAGTGTCATGACCACAAGGAACCTTCTGCAAAATTCATTTCACCCAAGAAAGAAAAAGTATTATTATTAAGAAGTTGCAAGTATTTTAATAAAGGCACTTTCTTTTCAAAAATCTTTCCAACCTACAGTGGCTATATCTTAACAGCTGTTTCAGGAAGGTAAGAATGCCAATTTCTGCCTTAGTTGTACAAGAAAGAGCCTTCATCCATGCAGGCAAGTTTTAACTGATTAGTCAGATGATAAAGTGTAGGATATGAATTTATTTTGTGTGTGCGGAGGTGAAGAAATTGTCCTGTGTTCTACAGCCACAGGGCAGCTCAGGAAACCACTGCTGCCACACTTACTGGAGGTACAATGAACCATTGTCCACTCCCTCACACTGTCCACATGCCCTCATTACTGCCTGATCACTTTTGATACATTGGATAGCAAGGTTCTTGTCCCCCTCCCACTGCAGCCTGGGGATTCAAGATCCCCTACTGGTGCTCTGCCAAGGGGTGGACATAGAATCTGCAGTTCTTTGCACGCTTTGCACAGTATCAGGGCTCCCAGGTGTGCTGGCCTGTGGCTCTACTGTCTGCATTCTTTGGTGCTGTCCTTGCTGTGACTGTGTGTCCGAAAAAAAGTGTCCCAAAGCATGAGTTTCACAAGGTTCATGAGCTCCCTTGTGAACCTGTATCTGTGCCTGTTATACTTAGGAAAAGTTTCGAATGGGCTTGCATGGCACCATGGTACATCTGGAATTGTAGTGAAAAGGTCAGATCCTGAAAACATACAACTGTGCACACGATTTTATTCACATGAATAATTGTCACAAACTTCCTTTTATACAGGAATAAGGCTATATATGTTCTCAAGTGTTTGTAAGATTGGAGACTAAATTGCCATTCCGGGTGGTATTTTAACAACATATTCTAAATGTGGAAAAAAATATGTGTCTTCTGTAATGAAGTCATCATCCCATTAAAACATCTTTTTTCCCTCAGTGATACCAAACACGAATTTTGAGCTGTAATTTGGACTTTTTCCATCTTTATGAAGATAGCTCATTTTTTTTCATTGCAAGGCAGCTTTTTTGTTTTTTTAGTTTCTTCTTTAGCTTAATACTGTAGCTGGGTAGCATTCCCATTTAAATCAAGAATAAGATCTGACACACCTTGTATTATACTATCAATTCTTTTAAAACTGACGCCAGTTCCACACTGTTTGGTCGTACAAACTTCCGATTATGGGCCAGAGAGCATTGATTTTTAGCTGTCATTTCTAGCACACACACTGTAGAACTGAAATTTAAACCTTAATCCACTCTATAATACAATTAATTTTTAATGTGCAGTAATACTAATTGAAATAGCCTGAATTTAGTAAGTCACCACAAGACATTTTCAAAAGCAGGAGTCTCCACTGAGAGCTGGAAGGACAGATAATCATTGTTACAGTGTTTACAGAATAAATGCACACTCTGCAGGCAATTCCATGCCAAGAGATTTTTTTCCTTGTTAGTTTATATTAATATATTTCATTGTGGATTTAAATTTTTTTTCTGTGATTTCAACTGAAATACATCTGTTGTTGTGAATCAAATTATTTTGATTCTGTTTTAATGGAAATGTTTATTTTTATAGAGCATTTTCAGTCTTATGACTCTTTTTTTAGAACGACTGTCACTGTATTTTGTAATTATCAAATGCATTGTGATGTTCAGAGAAGCTAATTCAATTTTCTACCTATAAAATGGTTAGCCATGCAGTTTCTATGTATGGATAGATAAACCAAAGATGCATGTTCTCTACCTGACTATTTTTTCCCTTAGGTTTGCCTTTCATATAAGCAATATATCTTGTGCCATCCTGATTTCACTGCATCACTTTTAATTTTCAGATGTGATCTTTTCAGATGTTTTAGTGGGAAGGATGGAGAGGGGATTTAACTGCAGAGGAACAGTTCTTATGCAATTAACCAAGGAGGGATTTAATCATTTGTATAATAGCAAGATGCCATTTATCTGATAAGAAGGAGAATGCTTCAGTTCTTCTGATGAATGGGCTTGTACAGTGTTCAAAGTGAGCACCAATGCTAAGTGAAAAAAAAAAGTCATGAGCTTTATATCATCCTTTCATGGCTTTCACATTACAGTATTTAATAAGCCAATAGTGCTGTTAAATATTTAGCAAATGATCCCTCAAAACCTTACCATATATTCAGACGGGATTTTGAGACATTTTACAGCACATAAGTAAAAATTATGCTTTAATTTTTGAAATGCTTGTAACATGGCATATTTCCTAAAGGAAGGGCAGGACAATATGGCATAAATACATTCAGCAGATTTCACACCAATAGAACATGAGAACTGATTCCCATTTTTCAGATTAAGAGTTCAAACTGACTCCCATTTTGTCATAAGAAAGCTGCACCAAGTTTATTTGCGTGGTATTAAAACAGCATTACAACATTTAGTAAAAACCCTGTGACTCACAGGGTGGCATTTTAAAGGCAGAGATGAAGTTGTTGCCCTCTTCTGAGGGTAACAGTTTATCACTAGGTAGCACTTTTGTATTCCGTAGTTTGCAAAATAGAGATTTAATAACATAGCTGCTGCATGATGTTGTTAATCAAACAGTAATAAATCATTAGAAACCCTGTCTACTTTGACAAACATCTGCAAGTTTCAGATCCTTGTTGTATGCTAATAATCCTCAGTAAGTACTTGTATAATAATTAAATGTCTTGCACTTACAGAACAGCCAAGCCTATTTATACTGTTTAGGACAGCACATCTCTTGTTATCTTTGAAAGATATGTGGGTTCCACATGTGTTGCAATGGGTATTCATCTGTTTCTTGGGATAACTCCCAGATATTTGCCCCTGTTCATGTGTAAGAGGAAGCTACAAAGGTTGGGCAAGCCTGTCTGGCTGTTAAATCAGTGTGTTTGCTGCTGCTGCTGCCTGGCTACAACAGTTCCTGCCCCACACAGAGGCAGCACAGCGCTTCTGCTTCTTGCACTGACAGGTAAGGGACAGCTTTGCAGGTGCTCAGCTGCCTGGATTGAGGCTCCTAGTCCTCTGTTTCCTTGGGATATCTCCAGTCCTCCTGTTCATTAAATAGTCTGTGAGTTTTGTGCACATATTTGGGCCCACTGAAGAACTACATTTTCACATGTTCCTATAAAAAATAAAGGCTTGTAGTGGTGGGTATGAGACTTATTTATTGTGGCACATAGCTTAACTCCTGAAGGTGAAAAGCAGTGTTCTTCTGCAAATGTTATTTTCTATTTGGATGAATATAAATTTTCAGTTTGTACCAGTCACCTTTTTTTAATATTGTAAAAAAATATACTCACTTTGGAAGAAATACCAGCTGTTTGAAAATTATTTGAGTCTGCTTTAAAATGTTGAATTTTTCTTGAGAAATCATGTTCATACACATGACATATTTGTTTAAGTATTCAAAAAATTAAGGTGTTAATTGCATGCATGTGTGTGAATATATGGAAAGGTCTATATACTTATATAAGGTAGACCTACTTAATATGCATAGCTTGATGTATCTTGACCTCAGGTTACAAGAGTAGAAAATCCCATTTTCCAGCTTGTTTCAAATGTAGTAAAAATGCTGCTTCAGTTGCTTTATGCTACTCACATTGGGAAAGGTGCTTATACTGTGATAATTATCATCAAGGAATATTAATGCGTTCAGCATTTGTAACCCAAAAACTCATTATAGCTTAAGCTGTGCATCATCTGTGAAGAGAGAACTTTGCCAGAATTCGCTCTTCACAGGGGTTGCCTCCTGCTTGTGATGGAGTGGTCAGAGTATTGGAAGAGGTCACTCAGGCTATTTTTGAAAGCTCAAGTTTTGCAATTTTTGATTCACCACCTTCTGTCTAAGTAGCTTAGCATTCTTCCCCACCCTCCAAAAAAATTTTCCTATTTCTAATTGAATGCCTGGTGAAGTGCATAAAGCTAAAAGATTGCATCTCGTTATGCACAAGAGGCTAAAGGTGTAGACATAAATATTGCACATCAAGGTCACAGAGATTTCAGAGTCCATATTCCATCACCATACATGGGATTTGCACGAGCACCACTGTCACTCATGCTAATTGGAACTAGTTGTTCCAGTCCTGTGGTCTTTGATAAGAATCTGGTTTCTTACTTGTGTAAAACTCTTGATGCTTTTGGTAGCAACTTTCAATTCAGTATTTACATATTCTGGGACCATATTTTGATTCCTTAATGCTATTTTACCATGAGAATAAGATTTATCATATTTACACCTCTCTTGTCTTCCAAGCTCCTAAATCCACAGTTTAACATCGTTCACATTTCTTAAATATACTTGAGCTGACTGTTCAAAGCATCAGAGCCCAATTCTTTCCTCCCTCAGTTTTTACACCAGTGTCCCCCAGTTGATTGAGCTGATTTGATTGAGTTGATTGAGTCGTTGAGAGGAGATTCAGTCCTTAGGTTTATTTTGTATTTTCATTAGTATATCTTGTTGTGAGAGTCTATATGTGCTTGTACATTACACTACCCAAATGGTAGTAGAACGGTTACAGAATAAGATGGCTGAAGTATCTAAAAATATATAACCCTCTCCAATAATGAATTTCTTTTTTGTGGACTTGTAACTGAAATCTTCCTTCCAACTAAGCACTCTGCAGATGAATATCATGCTTCCAGCCTTGGTTATGGAGACAGTAGCAGTGCCAAAATTGTGTTGTTCAGTACTGTTGTTGCTGGAATTTTTAATATGGCTGGGTTTTATTATTTTTCCTTCCCAATGCTGATACAATGCTTGTCATTTCTCACTCTTAATATTGCCGCGTGTTGCATGTTGTAGTTTGCTTTATATTAGGCAGAGAAGGCTAGCTTTTGTGGACTGCTTTGTTTCTGAGGTCAGGCTGTGAGCCTGGCCTTGCTCCTGGGAGGACTAGAAAAATCTATTTCATAACTTTCTGCAGGCCTCAAAGAAGGCTAAGAAAACAAAACAAAACAAAAAACCCACAAAACCCACAGGCTTAGTTTAGACCTGGTGAAGAGTTAGATTCTTTAACAGGAAAGCTTGCAGCTGATCAACTTTTCTTTGTCATAAAGAGTCCCTGCTGTCAGTGCACACTCCACTGATATGGAAAAGCTTTGGGGAGCCTTGTGAGTCTTTTCAACACCCACATATTTGTGCAGAAATACCTGACTTGATAATATAGGAAGAATCTGCTGAAGTAAGAAATTGCTTGCCTATTAAATCACCAAAATAAAGGGCTCAAAAAAGAGGTAAACACAGTCCTCATGAGCTGAGTATGCGTATTACAGGCTTGCCCGGTTCACTTATAGGGCATAACTTTGGTTTGTGCAGCAGAGTGCTAATGCCTTGTAATGAATGGCTGTCTTAAACCAAGGAGAGATTCTCAGCGGGTGACAACATGGTTGATGGGAAATAATATGGTACCATATCTGCTGTGTGAATGTAAACTTAATAATCGCTATGAATTTTGAGTAACCCTGCTTCCCTTCCAAAGAAACATTATGAAAAGATTGCTTCCAAATCCTTCTGATACTGTTCTTGAGATAGATGCCTTAGTCTTTACCTTGAGGCACTGGAAATGAATGTATGCTCTTTGCAAGAGATAAGGGTGTAAACTTTCAAAGGAGTAAATTGTATTTCCATGTTTAAGTTCACCATTTGCACTTCATGTGGTGAAAGCCAGATGTGAGGAATTACTTTTCAACATTATTTCTCCAGCTTCTTTCTTTCTCAGGACTTCTGAAT
>OU383773.1:80022299-80027299 GCA_910950805.1 Acrocephalus scirpaceus scirpaceus | reverse complement strand
GTAGTTGTTGTCTGTTCCCTCTAGGAAAAATAATATGATTCAGCTGGGGTCTTCCTGAAAGCTCCCCCCACCTCCAAGTTTTAAAGTGTGCTAATAATATTGCAAGTGTTCATATGATTAAGTTTGTAGTTTGCAGAATTTTTCTTTTGTTGTCAGCTGTTGTGGTAATGCTGTATCATTTAAATTCATTCATTTTTACAACTGGACTTCAGTCATGTTAATGTAGTATTTTAGGAAAAATGAGAAGACTTGTAAGTACTTAACATTTTATTGAAATTTAATTGAATAGTTAAGGGGTGATTAAAAATCTGAAATTAACACTCTTTAGAAATTAATGACAGTCATTAAGATGTAATGGGGCTGCTCACCAACAGTGCTCAGAAAGGTTGGGGGATTTAAAATTGCATGGGGGTCAGAGCAGTGAAAGATGTTGTTTATAGTCTCTGGAGTCTTGACAGCAATTTTAGAATTGGAACAAAAGTGATTTTTTTCCAGTATTACTGTAACTACAGTAGAGTCTGGGATTTGGGGTGGGTATTTGTGATTGTCTAGTTAAGGGGACTAACACCGACTAACTCATCAGAGGTACAAGTAGTAGCATTCATTGTGGGCCTCTTTGTACTATACAACAAATGATTGCCTCGACTGTTGCAAGAGAGCTTGGTTCTGCTCTCCCCTCTAACTCTCTCCACAAAATAAAAGGCAGTTCATTATTTATATTACCTGAGTCCAGGGTCCTCTTATGAGTGGAGACTAATGTTCATACAAAATGGAGTGATATAATGTGTAATGATTTTGTTATATGAATTTTCAGTCCCTGGAGAACAAATGGAGACCTACAGATGCCTTCAGTTTAGATCTCATTTGCTATCTGACCAGAGTGGGCAGAGGTGAAAGGTCAAAATGTAATTTGCTGAGCCTCACAGCCTATGTTGATCTTGGAGGTTGAGTGATTGTCACAAAGGCTCATTGAGACTGTGTCACAAAGACTCATTGATACTAAAACACAAAATATAGTAGAATGTGTTTATATATTTATTTACTCATACTATTCACTGAAAACTTTGGGAAAATTAATTCCAGAAAGGTAGCAGTGCCGATGGCCTTCTCCTGGTTCACCTTAAATTTGGTCACTAAATTTTTAAGATCAGTACTTATGGTGGGTGTTAAGGCTGCTTCAACAAGTTACAACAGTGAAATATTTTGGGATGTGCAGGCTAATCTCAGCAAAGTAATGTTGTTTACAGTCTTGGGTGATGCATATAGATGTCAAAAGGAAAAACATATTTTTCCTAATTCACAGGTGATTTTTTACTAACAGTACCCTATAACAGGTTGATCTGCAAACAGTAAATTTATGTTACGTTACTGAAAGAGATCAAAGGTTTGTTTGGGGAAAGAATGCAATAGAAAATTCAGAAGATGTAAAGCATCCATTTTGCCTGGACTTTGTGTTCCTTACTCTTTTCTTTCTCTCCTTCATGTTTTTTCCACTCTCGTTTGGCTAGGTTCACGGTCTCCACTTATCTCCACTTTTCCAGAAGTTAATCAGAGGGTAAAGAAAACCCAGTAAATAAAATCAGTAATGTCCTGGTCTGTATCATTAACCCCTTTTTGACTCACTAACTTACCATAACAAATACATCCAGCAAGCAGCACAGCACAGCAGTGTTTCACAGGACTTAGTTCCTTCCCGTCGCTTTGTGTGGCTAGCCCACTGCATTCTCAGATAGGTCATTAGTGCAGCAGAAATATACAATACCTTGGCCCAAGACCCTGTGCCTTGAAGCTGATGAAAACTTAGGTTTCTGAAACCACATGTGTGCGTGCAGCGGTTTTGCAGCATAACAACTTGCAAGATCAAGGCCCAAAGTGGGAGAACCTCATGTGACAGCATTCATTGAGCAGAGTCACACTGCTGAGGTTAAAAAAAAGGGCTTGTAAGAGCATTATGAAACATCTCCTGTGAGCTTACGAAGTGGGGTAAAGGATAGTAGGGCACTGAATGAAAAAAAAAAAAAAAAGCCAAACCACAGAACCAAAAAGCCCAACAAAGTTTCAAAATAATGTTGAGAATATTTTTTTTTAATTCTTAAAAAATACAATCTGAGGACAGAAAAATGAGACCCGTTTAACTTATGGAAAAAAGTCTGAGTGGGGATTTAAGAGAGATGGATTATATTCCTGAAAGGAAATAGGTTTGATGCCAGTCAGCTTTTTGAAGTAGCAAGTAATTTGAAAACAAAGGGTTCGTGATTGAGGCTGTGACTGGACTACAGCAGACAAACAGTTTAGGAGAGAATATTTTTTATAAAAAAGGGTGGATGGAATATGGAGCTTTCTGCCAAAGTCAGCAGTGGAAATAAGCAGAGGGAGTTGGACATATTTTTGGAAAAGAAGGGAGTACTGGGGTACTGCCACAAGCTATGCTGTGGGAGCCAAGGTTAGGAAATGTAGTTCAATTTGTGCATGCTCTGTTTATGGTAGAAATATGGAGCCTTCATAAGTTTTTTACCTGGCTGTTCATTTTTCCATATATGCCAGCATACTCTTGCTGCTGCGTATTAATAAAATTTTTTTTTAAAATCTTGCTTCTTTTTAGACTGTAGTATGCAGCAGCATCTGTGAGAGCAAGGTAGAACATAATGTGGGTTTCAGTTAGTAACTGTGTAGTATTCAGGAAAATTGTTAGCTGTTTGACATTGATGTCTAGAATTTTTTTTTTTTTTTGTACATTAAGGTGTAACAGCTTGACAGTAAATGCCATCAAAACCCACTGTTGCAAGAATGCCAGTGTTGTTCTTCCTTCATTTTCATATTAGGTTTAATTATTTGCTGGATTTTAATAGTCGTTGGTCATTCTTAACATCAGTGAATTAACGCTGAACCCTATATTGGTAAAAAGCCTTATGGTGCCCCACTTTATTGTAATAGTGCAATACAGATTAAAATTGCATCTGTTAAGATTACACTGTGTGTTTGGATTATGGGAGGCAGAAGCACAATAATCTTTGCTGAATATAACTATTGAAGCCAATAACCTGTAACCAATCACATAGTTCTTCTGTTGAAAAATGTGAGCTAGGAAGGATTACATCTTGGAAAAGATCATAAATCTGTCACCACTAATGTAATCTTTACAGGAGCTTTGTAACCAGTTAGCGACTAAAAGAGATCATTACTTCTTTTGCTATAATTACAATCATAACACATATTTGATATTTTATAACTTTCTTTGTTCAGCAGCAAATGCATTATAAAGTGTACAGCATTAATAAATAGAGGCATAATGAATGTGACTAATTGATTTTGGCAGTCAAAGACTGGCATACTTTTTATACAATGGGGAATCCATTCAAAGAAGCTTAACTGCTATTGAGTGTGAGCCTTCAATGTAATAATGGGACCTAATTTGGATTCTGTTGTATGAGGTGAGTAAAGCAGTACAAGTTAATACTATATACAGCAGTGTAGTTCAGCATGTAATATACACTTGCAAGGTAGTGATTCCTCTTTTCACTGCTACAAACCACTATATCCCAGCTCACACATGTGCTGCAATATTTTAGTAAGCATACTATCTGTCTACGTGTCAGAAACCCTGAATGGAGAAACTGCATCTTGTATGGAAGAGGACATATTTAAAATACCCTTTATTTTTTTAATCTGACTGGGTACTACTTTTTGTCCTCATCTCTTTAGTGCTGGGCTCAGATTTTCCCTGCCTATGAAATCCATAGACAGCAATGAAAGTGCTAGGAGACAGCACAAAAAAGATTAAATTGTATGCCCAAGTGCAACAGCATAGCCTTTTAGCAGGTGTTTAGTGAAAAATTAATTCCTTGAAATTCCAAGGGAGAAGCCTGAGGGTTTATGAATAGTATGACCAGTCTTACAATCAAGACTTTGGATGGATATAAAAACTGATTTTGTATTCTTTACAAAATCTCTGTAAAATAAATATGTAATGAGAAAGCTACTTAATTGTGGACATGACAGTAACAAAGCCAATAGAACCTTGCACCCCCATAAATCCTATCATTACTCCTGTCCTATGTTCTTGGGTTCATGCACGCAGTAGAGACTGTGGGGTTTTGTGTGGATTTTTTGTTGTTTTGGGTTGGGCTTGGGGGGGGGGGAGGGGGGTTGTTTGTTTGTCGTTTTTGGGGGGTTGTTTGTTTTTGTTTGTTTTAATGAGACTCTATTTCAGTCAGTGAGGTAGGGAAGGAACAGGCAGCAAGAAGAATAGGAATAAAATAGATGAGCTTTCTGCAGCCCACAGCTCCAGAAGTCTGCTTGGTGCTCAGCATGGAAGCAGGGTGGAGCTACTCCCAGAAAGTCCTGTTACTGTGCACAATTGCACTTGTTTAAAGATTTACTTGAGTTTTTTTAAAAGGAGAGAAAGTGGCCCTTAGTGTTCCAGCCACAACATTGTTACTTCTTGTATTACTCTTATTCTTGTGTGTTAATCCTCCTAATGTGAAGCCAAGAGTAGTTTACACCAACCAACTTTTCATTAACTGTGGTAGTAATTGATTTACAGGGGATTGTAGCTGTTTATTTTTAATTAATTTGCAACAATGGAAATCTTGTTTTTCTTAAAAGCAAAAAGGCAAAAAAAAAGTACAAAACTTCTTGCATGACTGTCTGGCACTGTACAAGACATTGTGTTTGAATGCAATTAGAAAATAACAGTAATGGAAAGTCAGTCATTTCCAGGCAATGTGCAATTGATTTTCCTCCAATCAGAATAGGGAATGAGGTCCTCTTGGTTTATTATTACATTATTTATGAGGTCATATTAAAACTGATCATTATTCCTAGCAATTCAGGTTGTGGAACAGGATCTAAATGCTGGGATGATAGAAGTAGCAAAAAAAAGTACTGGTTTGACTAATAGTAGTCTGGATTATTCCTTTGATTGTTACCTATGCATGTAACAATTCCTGGAATTTTCTTTTGTTTGTCTCTAAACCATTTCATTATCTGGAATACATTAA